>PVLC010003370.1:0-22756 GCA_004027655.1 Graphiurus murinus | reverse complement strand
CATTATTTCTTCCTTAAATGTTTGATAGAATTCAACAGTGAAGCATTTGTAGGAAGATTTTTAGTAACAAATATATTTATTTAATATAAATAATCCAGTTTTCTTGTTTCTTTTTGGTAAGTTGTTTTCCATAAGTTGTATTTTTCAAGAAATGTATCCATTTCATTTAAATCATCAAATTTATTAAAACAAAGGTGTCCATTCTATCACCTGTGACTTTTTTTTTTTCTTTCTTTCTTTTTTTTTTTTTTTTTTTTTTTTTTTTGGTGGTACTGGGGATTGAATCCAGAGGCATTTTACCTCTGAGCTACATCTCCAGCCATATTTTATTTTTTATTGTGAAATAGGGTCTAAGTTCCTGAAGCTGACCTTGAACCTGTGAACCACCTGTCTCAGCCTCCCAAGAACTGGGATTAACAGGGGTTACCACCACTCCTGGCTCCTGTTATATTTTAATGTGTATAGAACCACAGTGATGTCTCCTTTTTAATTACTAATTTTGGTATACTATGTTGCCTTTAAGGGAAGTTATCAGTTCTATTAATCTATTCAAATAACCAGCCTTGAGAATTGTATATTTTCCCTATTATTTGGTCATTTTTCTTCTTTCAACTTTGGGTTTAAGTTTCTCTTCTTTTTTTCTCACTTCCTAAAGTAGAAACATATATTCTTGATTGTAAACACTTAATGTTTTTTCAAAAATAAGCCTGTAAAGTTATAAAAATCCTTCTTAGTAGTGCTTTTACCCACAAATTTTAATATGTTTTCATTATTATTCTGTTAAAATATTTTCTAATATTTGTTGTGATATATTATTTGACTTTTGGGGTTTTAAAAAGTCTTGTTTAATTTCCAAATATTTGGAAAGCTTTTCAGATATCTCTGTTTTTATTTCTAGTTTGATTCTGCTTGGTAAGAAAACATACAGAATAAGAAATATTCTGTATTTCAAATCCTTTAAAATTTCTTAAGATTTGTTTTACAGCTTTGCATATGGTTTAGCTTGGTAAATGTTCCATGTGTACTTAAAAATGTGAATTATTCAGATGTTGGATATGAGATTCTATAAATGTTGTGGACTTTCTATGTACTCTGTCAATTACTGAGAAGGCAATGCTAAAATATCAAACTATGGCTGTGAAGTTGTCTAATACTTTTGTTTTTTCCATTTTTATTCAGGTAATTTGAAGCTCTATTGCTAGATATATACATATTTTGGCTATTATATCTTCCTGATAAATTGATCCCTTTATTATTATGATATTTCCCTCTAGTGTCCTTTTACTTTAACTTGCAGAGCTCCCTTTCGTACTTGATACAGTACAGGTATGCTAATCGTAAACTTTTAAGTTTTGCTCATTGGGAATGTAATTTCTCCAATTTTGAAGAGTAATCTTATCAGATAGGGAATTCTCACTGACAGTTTTATTTTACCTTTCAGCACTTAAAATATGCCATCCTATTGTCTTTTTACCTCTAAGATTTGTGATGAGAAATCAGCTATTTATTGAAGGTCCCTTGTTTGTGATTAGTTGTTTCTCTATTGTTGCTTGCTCCCCCCCTCCCAATCTTTATGCTTTTCTCTTCTTCTCCTCATCTAATTGCTTTAGCTAGGATATCCAGTCTTTTACATAAAGTATGATATATTATGTAGATTTCTGTAAATATCCTTATCAGGTTATGTTTCCCTTTCTCTCTGGTTTTTGAGACCATTTAAAAAATGGGCATTGAATTTTGCTGAATGTCTTTCTGAATCTAATTTAAATAATCATGGTTTATTTTTTTATTAATTATTTCTTGAGTGTTACAGTTAAATTCCTGAGATGAATCCATTTAGACATAATGAATATCCTTTTTAAATGTTGTTGGGTTCAAATTACAAAATGTTTTCAAGAATCTTTGTCTTTTTTTGCAAGAGATATTGGTCTATATCTCTTTGTTGTTCTCCTTTTAATGTCTTTATGATATCTTGGCAATACTGTGTTCCTACAATGTGTTGGGAAGTTATCCTCCCCCTTGTTTTCATGAATAGTAGGTCAAGTGCTCCACCACTGAGCTACCTCCTCAGTGTCTCCAACCTTCTCGACTTTATGGGTTATTTATGATAGCTGTCTTAGGCCTTGTTGCTGGTTCCCTCAACTGTCATTTTTGTATGTTTGTATTGATTAGCTTTTCACCTTGTTATAGTTTATATTTTTCTTGATTGTTAATTTTTCTTGATCCTGGACATTGTGAATTTTACTTTGCATATTATGAGATTTTGTTGTATTCCTTTAAATAATATTGGATTTTGTTCTTACAAACAGTTAAATCACTTGAAATCAGTTGGGTCCTTGTGAGAGTTGCTTTAAGGTTTGTTAAGGCAGTACAGCCTTTATGAGCTAATTTGAAATATTCATACTATGACACTCTCCTGATGCTTCTATTTGATGTTCTATGTATTATGTGGACTTTTTCCCCTGGCTTGTGAAAATATAAACCGTTCCCTCTCTGGGCATTCCAGAATTTTCCTTCTTTTTTCTTGCCAATGATTCTTTCCCAAGCCTTGAGTAGTTTCTTCTTTCAAATGAATAGATCAAACTTGAGAATCTTCTACAAACTCCAGAGCCTCTTTTTGGTATTTGGTCATTCAAATTCTAGCAATCTTGGTCTCTCTGATTGCTCTCTCTTCAATTTGAGGAGATGTTGCTGCTGGGCTCTGTTTGGGTTCTCCTTACCTGCACAGTGAATGAAAACTGCCTTCAGGAAGTAAACTAATGCCATATCTTATTTGTTTCCTTTCTCCAAAAATTCACAATGCTATTCTTGCCTTATATCCACTTTTTGGGGGGATGGTTCTAAGGATTGAGCCTAGGGGCATTCTACCTCAGGTACATCTCTAGCCCTTTTTAGTTTTTATTTTGAAACAGGGTCTAAGTTGCTGAGGCTGGCCTTAAATCTGCAATCCTTCTGTCTCAACATCTCAAATACTGGCAGTACCAGAGAGTTTTGTAATTTTTTTCCCTACTATTCCATCATGGCAGAAGCATAAATGTCCCCAAGATATAGTTTTTAAGGCAAGGAAGAGAAAAATAAAACCTAAAGTTCAATGTCTATGGGGACATTATTTAATATTACTAAATAATATTATTTAATACTTACATTGGTGGCATTCATTGATAAGTCATTGTTATGGGGTTTTCTTTAAAATACCTTTACAATAGAATAAGCTATCACTCAAGTTCAACTGATGCCAAATGATATTATCATCATAATCTTTATAACTTAGATAAATGTGTGGCCTGAAGGCTTATTAAATCAAATCAAGACACTTTCTAAATTGAATAAAAGGAAAGAATGCCATGCTTAACTTTAAGTACCCCAAAGAGACAGAACTGATGGTTTCTCTATGGTTATTCTCACACAGGCAAATGAAAAGAAAGAAAGAAAAAAAGAAAGCAGAATCTTTATAAGTAGAGGTCAAAGGGTAACTTGAAGCTTCAGGTTAAGTACAACCTGCTTTTTCAGTGAGGAAAAACAAGATACATATACAGCGCAGCCATGCAGAACTCAGGCTGAGTGAGACTGAACTGTGGAGAGTTTCTACTTCCCATAGTAATAAGATTCAATAAATATTGGCTTCATTTCTGTTTTCAGGGGGAAAAAAAAGGATGCCCTTTTTTATTTTCTCCATTTTTTTTTCTGATTTACTAAAGCTGATTGTAAGCCTTTTATAACAGTGGCACTGGCCTAAGTGAAGAGTTACCAGAAAAAAGTCTCTTACACAGCTATTAATTGTAGGGAGACATAAATTCTCAGGCTGAGAGAGCATATGGCTATACTTATAACTTACGTAGGCAGATGCTGCTTCAAAACAAATTCCTAGACAGAAGGAGAGGAGGTATGGGGAAGCAAACAGACCAAATATTGTTAGGCACGTATATGAATGTATCACTATATATGTCATTATTACATATAATTATAATGTACCTATAGAAATTTAACATCTCAGATATTCACACTCTGAAATACACCACCCTTTTGAGAATAGAGTGATCATATGACATTTTAATGTTTTATTTATTTTGTCCAGGAACAAAATGTGGTAAATTTGTAGGGCGCATCGGCCAGTAATCTGCTCTAATTTCTGTAAAAATGGGGTGACACACGCAGCTGTAGAGTCCTCTCTTTAGCTCTAGGGGTGGTGGGGAGCATGTTAGGAGCACAGTAAGACTTTTCCACCATTAGCGGTGATGGAGACTTCACGTCCAAAAGTAATTCCAGAAAATCCCACATTCTGTAAACTGTCTCCATTCCCTCCAGACACACTTTGAGGCCAAGTACCCATAGATATTTACTTTTAACTTGGTTTTTCCATTATTTCCAACTCTAGCTGAAGAACGGCATTTTCTAATTAGAGATTTTTAAGATGATCCAATTCAGTCCGCATCATATCACGTTGCACTGTAACAGTTTGTAAATTTACCTCTGCTTTTTCCACATTACCTTCAATTTTACACCCGTAAGGCAAATGCTTTAAGTTTACCTTAATCCTCTCTTTATTGACTTTAATAGGCTGTAAAATAGTTTAAGAGGAACCTCAAAAGGCTTGTCAGGATTTACCTGGTCCTCAGGCTCTGGAATTTTTTTGAGGGAGCAAATGTACTTACTATGATAAATAATCAGAGATCACTCATCCCTTCTACTTTAAGCTAGGAATGAAAAATCTGATACTGAGAACTGGGGACAATTAGAAACCCTAGGCAAAGACTAACATAAGACACACACCCCCACACCACCTTTTTTGATGATGATAGTACTAGGGATTAAATCCAGGGGCATTCTACCTCTGAGCTATTTTATTGTTTTATTTTGAAACAGGGTCTGGCTAAGTTTTTGCACACTGACCTCAACCCTGCAATCCTCCTGTTTCAGCCTCCCAAGTACTGGGATTATAGGCATGTGCCCCATACCCAGCATCTTAACTTTCTATATTGAGTCTTATTGAGAAACCTTCATAAAGAGGGAGGATGCTGAGACCTGGATTTAAATTTGAGCTTCCTCACTGGCCAACTGAAAAACTATGGGCTAGAAACATAAACTGAGTCTTGGTTTCCTGATTTCTAACATAGGGAAAAGAATATTACCTACCTCAAGGGTGGTGGGGAGGATTCAATGAGACCATGCCTATCATGTGACAGCTCATATTTAGTGAGTTCTTATAGGCCAACTAACCCTGGGGTGTGGGCAGGATTACCTGCCTCTCTTTTGTTTTCTTTTAAAATACACCTTTATTGGTGCCCTGTAGTCTCACATCATACTGTCATTGAGAATGATAGGGACATACATGCACATGGCACTAGGTGAGCGTCCCTCCAGCTCCCTCCCCATCCCCCTACATGGTGCTGAGATGGACATTGTAACTCTGTGTATATACGTAATGTCAATGGAAATTTGTCCTTCATTAATTCTCCCTCACCACCACCACCCTCCTCTAGATCCCCTCCATTGCTTCACGGAGGCTTCTCCTTCTTTAGCTAATGTTATTACTCCCTAGGTTCAGAGAAAGCACATGACCTTTCACTTTCTGTGACTGGCTAATCTCACTTGTCCCTCTTTCATCTGAAAGCAGCTGAGAGACCACAGCAAGAGCTGGGACGAGCAGCTAAGCATGGGGGAAGGGGGTGAGGGGAGACAAGGAAGAGTGTTTTAGTCAGTTTTTCTCATTAAGTTATATTTTCTTTTTCCCATCTTACAGGAATGACTATTGTACAAGTCTCTTCTGTGAACTTGAGTCCACCTAAAAGTCACCTTAAGTGCTGGGCATGGTGGCCTACACCAGTACTTGAGAGGCTGAGGAAAGGAGGGTCTCAGGTTCAAGCCTAGCCTTAGCAACTTAGTAAGACCCTCAGTAATTTAGGGAGATCCTGTTCCAAAACAAAAAATAGAACAGGACTGGGGATGTAGCTCAGAGATAGAGCACCCCTGGGTTCAAGCCCAAGTACCACCAAAAAATAAATAAATAATAATCACCTCAAGAAATGCTCCAGTGAGAAACTAAGCACCCTCCAGAGGATGGGAGCCCTGTCCAAAGCAATGCAGGCACTGGAGCCTTGGTGGCCAGACCAGTGTGTTGGGGGTGTGCCTGTGACCCAGAAGGGAGCCTCAGACAAGCACAATTCTGTGTCTTCTTAATTTTCTTTCTAAAGTTATTTGAGGGGACTGCGGTTTTGCCTTGAGCAAAACCCCCTTAACAGCCGGGAATCTCAAAGCAAACAACATTATTTTATTAGGTTACCCCAGCAGATGAAAGCAGAGTGTTCCATTTGGATTCTTTTTGGAGTCAATTAATGCATTAGGTAAAAACAAACCCCTCTGAAAGAGGGCTCCTGTTGTCCTCAGCAGCTTCTAAGAGGAAGTCTGAGGAACAGAGAAGGAGCCGTAAACAGGTATTCATATATATATTCACTGATAAGAAAAACTATTGTTGTGATACACCTCAACCCTAATTATAGGCGTGCGTTGCCAAGCCCGGCTCAAAGGAATTTTTTTTTAACTTTTTTTTTTTTTTTTTACAATGGCAAGGGAATTTAAATTTATCTTAGAGTTTATGTGACAGTTTTTGACTCAGTGTAATCAGATAATTAAAATCAATATTAAATAGTAATAATTTCTTTAACTACTGATGTATGATTTCTAAAGGAAGCAATTAATACATAAGACTGATTGTTTTCAGTT
This sequence comes from Graphiurus murinus, assembly GCA_004027655.1. Lineage (NCBI taxonomy): Eukaryota > Metazoa > Chordata > Mammalia > Rodentia > Gliridae > Graphiurus > Graphiurus murinus. The sequence continues at coordinate 16,039 of PVLC010003370.1, read as the reverse complement.
ATGGTTTTAACTTTAGCCGCAGAAAAACCTTGTAAAAGACACAGTAGGGGAAAAATACACTTCTCAAAAATTCATCCATCCTTCAAAAATAATAACTACGAGCATGCCAAAAGAATTTAAAATAGTCCTTATCTTTAAGGAGCACAATGTGGAATTTCAAAATGAAAAAGATAGAGGTGACAATGCTGACATATAGCCCAAACACTAAGATGACTGTCCTAACAACTGTGGTCTCCCTAACACCCAAGGCAGAACTCTTTGGCTAGGATTGTTCTCTCAAGGTAAAACAAAGGGGGCACACCCCTTTGTGGGAAGTCCCATTTGTGGAAAGAACATTTCACTGCTCTGACCAGGGAACATGTTTCTTAAAAATCTTTGGAAAAATCCACATCCTGAAAGCATTTGATTACCCTGAATTTAAAATGTGATTCTGCTTGGTGGCAAGGATACAAATTCATCCCCACAAGTATGGCTTCTGTGGTCAAAGGCGCATGACTTTGAGGAAGGCTTTATCTAGAAGGTTGACAAATGTGGCTGGAAGACAGGATTCATCAAATCCCACCACGGGAGATCTCTCTCCTTCTACCTGAAGAATCCCAGCATGACTTGCATCCTGAATACCTACCTACTCAGAGGGGGTTACAAACAGTTTCAAGCGTAATTTGTTCTCGTTTTTATTCCCCACTCACTGAGTTATGTGCTGTTAAACATTTCCAGAACACTATCAAAACGTAAGCATCCCGAGGTTTAGAGGCCACACCATTAAATAACATATAAGTACAAAAATTTAAACATTGTTTTCTAGCAATGGTAAATATTTTAGCTAAGTCAAAACTGAAGCTTGAAATTCAAGAAGCATTTCAACGACTCTTTTCTGTGCCAGAATTCCGACTTTCCCCTGTGCGACCCTGGCTGCTGGGATTAAGGCGACCCCAGGGAGCCCAGCAAATGGTTGTGGGTTATGAGGTGCAGCGGGGGGCTTGGCGACAGTGTGCCACCCAGCCTCAAGAAACCCAGCCACGACTGGAACTCAAGAACCAATGTGTTCACTTTGTGGTCAGCTCCACATTTTTTCCCCTTCTTGAAACACACACTCGCGTACACGCACTCGCACGCACACACACACACACACACACACACACACACACACATACCCTGCTACTTAGGTCTGTCTCCCACCCCTCAAGGAATCACGAAGTGGACCCAGAGCAGAGCTTAAAGACTCCAGGGCTGGCAGATGGGGCTGGATGGTCCCCTTGGGTAGGCATGTAAGCACGACAGAGTGACACACTTGCAGTTCTGCAGCCCTGGGAGGGAAAAGACGGAGGTACCCAAAGCAGCCGCACAGTGGTTTGACACGTCATCCTGCTGACACCTGGGGAAGAGAGGAAACCGGAACAAATTTCACATGGTTTCCATCACGTGGTGACTGCAGCTCTACTGGAGGCATGTCACATTCATACCACCCACCAAGCAGAACACCCTGAAAACTAGGCCTCATGTCTCTCAAGTCACTGCCTGGCCCTGAATAGAACAAGCCACAGGTTTTAAAAATGCAGGCGTTGCCCTATCTCCATTGGCTTCCTGGGGCCTCTAGTTTCTTATTTATGAATCCCCCTGGGCTCTGGTTAAGTCTAAATGAAGCCAAGATGCTCTCCCATCAAATCCAAGAGTTTATCAAGAAGCAGGCAGGGCAATGCACCATTTGTGAGATCTAAGTTAGGGTTTTTACCACGAAAATTGGTTCTATACAATCTCAAGCAAGTGAAGAAGAGGAATGCAGAGACTCATAGATTTTTCTCTACACTTGAAAGACCAAACTAGAGTTTCTTTGTTATTATAACACCACCCACACTCCTGAGACAATCAAGGGGTTTTGGGATTGGCCCTTTAGATTAAAATATAAATATTTATCACTTATTACATGGCATGGGGGAGGAAATGATTTTGTCAAACAGTCATGGAAGAAGCCATGTATGTATGTGTCCTATTTCTGGTGAAGATAACAAATTCTTCATTCATACACACACGCATGCACACATAAATCAAAGACGGATGGTGTTGACTTTTTCCAATTTTAAACTACAACTGTGTCAACCTGTAGGCTGACAGAAACAGACTGAAATATAGCTGTTTCCTATGGAGATTCAGAATGTTCAAATGAACCACCAATAGATTAATCAGTAGCATCTTCAGGGGCTTGACTGTAGTTGAAGATGGGCCCTAAATTCCGTTTAAGGCAAGCTTCTTTCCCTGAATCATTATAGTGCTAGCCAAATATCAGCAAATGTTAGATACAGTGGTATATGGTTTTGGTATGATCCAGAGTCGGATTAGAAAATACAAATGCCATTTAATACCAGTTTTCATGTCCAATTTCCACAGAAACTTTATATTAATCATCAAAGCAATTGTCGAGGCAATTTGCTTGTTCTTTGCTTATCTAGGGTCCACTCTGAATCACGAAAAGAAAGGTACACATTACCTTGAAAGATCATGCCAATACTGAGTACAATTCGCCTGAAAACACGGCACAGAGAACAGAGTCTATTAGTGACAACTGTTGTAGTTATTCACTATGCAACACACACAAAAGAGAACACAATTCAATGGCTTTAAAAATAGTTTATTTCCAGTTTCACAAACACATGAGCCGTTGACCATTATGCAAGGCACCACAAATTGAATAAAAACTTACATTAGAATATATTTGTCTGACATGATTCACAATAAAGTGGATTTTAAAAGCAAACGGTGCCAATTATGGGGTGGGAAGGGGATTAGGGCCAGTACCAGAAATGGGGTGTGTGCATTTTTCTACAGTGTTTATTGAAATAGGCAGGAATCAGTACAAGTGCATCACAGGAGCAGTTATCCAAAATTAGCACATCCAGGAGAGGAGCTGCATCTCAGTTCCTCTGTCTACATAATAAAATGCCAAAAGCACTTCCTTCAAGTGCAAAAACTTTTCCCTCGTAGTCTTGGTACCAGTAACAGAATATGATTACTAAACATCTCCAATGTGGTTTTCATTACAAAAAACATGTTTCACATAAAAGCTTCATAATATAATCCAGAGACAAAATTTGTGCATGTTTAAAATTTGAATCCAAGCTGGCTATTTCTGATATATTTTTTTCCTTTCTTCTAGTGTTCCTCATTTTTATAAATATGTACCCAGCTTCCTACCCAGTTTAAACAGACTCAGAACATTTTGCTCTGAGAACCATGATCGCCTTACAGTAGCCTCTTTGGGACCATCATCTTAGTCTGAGAAGGGTAACCCTGATTTCTACTTAGACTCACTCCTTCCCCCAAATCACGTTAGTGTTGACCAAATCCCAGCAAATATTAGCTACGAACAAAGGGTGGTGGGCAGAGGTCCAGAAAATAATTAGGAATAATTCCACAATGATCTGGTTAAGAAAACACAGAAAATGAATGACTTTATCAGAAGCCTCGACTTGAATTTAAAAATGAAATAGATGTGTAAGGAGGGAAGTCTTGCTTCAATCCAAGATGGGCGTTCTCACTGAAGTACTGACCATCTAAATCCCAGGGTCGGTCCTCCTATGGGCCTCCACTGATCCCTTTTGAGGTAGATACTGATGGCTTGAAGAGAGGTAGGTAAAGTCCAAATTTGTTTTCAATCCCTGCGAATGTTGCAACTGCCAGTTTATAGCCCCCAACATGATCAGGATTAGGAGCGGGCAGTGTGATCCTGGATTTAGAAACTGGCTCCGATCCTGCAGGTCTTCTAAAAGAAAAGTAAATGGTGAGAATGTGACTTTATTTATTTATTTGGTAGGGATTGAACTCAGAGACATTCTATGTCCTAGCTATACCCCCCAGCCCTATCTTATTTTTTATTTTGAAACAGGGCCTCACTAGGTTGCTGAAAGTCTCACTATGTTGCTGAGGCTGTCCTTGTATCTGCAAGTTTCCTGTTTCAGTCTCCCAAGTACTGGGATTATAGGCATGTGACACCATGTCCAACTTCCTTTATTTTTAATTTTGTGAAAATACCATTCAAACCTTGTTAAGATAGGCAACATAAAGTAACTATTGAATTCTAGTCAGCTGCATGTTCCCCTCTGAAATGCCCTTGTAAACATGTTTCTTAGATCTTTTCTATTTCACCATAGGGTCTAGACTGATACACTTTTCTCAATGACAACTGAGGATTAGAAGTGGCTGAAATTTAGCATGCTACTTACACTCCTCCAAAATCAATGTAGAACCATCGCTGTAGCAATTCATAAGTCAGCAAAGTGACTCCAAACTGGGGTGAGGATCGAAACACTCGGGCTGCAGAAAAAAACGGGGAAGTAACAGATACCCTTAGATTTTTAAAAAATTTACCTGATACCAAAGGGTTAGTTAAGAACCAATTATTTCCGTACCACCAGCTCCTTTCCACAAAGCTTTTGGGCCTTCTTCCCGCAGGATCTTTCTGAAGCAGTCTATCACTCCGCTGTAAGTGGTTTGGCCAGCCCGAGCAGCCACCTGTAATCTAGTCTTGATAACATCAGCAGGGGTCACTAAAGATGCCGCAGGCATACCTGTAGGAGAGACACAACGCCATCTCAGTCTGCTCACATTCTCACTATATAAAAATAACTGTGCTTTGAGCTGCTGGCCGTGGAGAGAAAGTTAAGGAGCTGATGCCATGAAATGCCCATTTCACTGTCCTCTTTTGGAGACACAGCAGCACTGGTCCTGCTGGGAGTGAGGGCTGCTCCCTGCACACCTGCTTCCCCTTGCTCCCCGCCCCTGAAGCCCTGCCTACACTCATTGTTTCTGTTCTTAAGTATTTAAATAATGTTAAGAAAGTATCCATCTGTAACACTACTTCAAGTGGCCAAGGACAATTGAAAGCCGTTTCTAGATTTTTTTTTCCCCTTTCCCGTTGAAATCAGAACCTCACAAAGTTATTAGGTCCGATTTTTCAGAGGTGAGACTTGTTATACGTTTCCTCTTCCTGGCTTTCTGGCTGCTGGCAATCACTGCAGGCGCCTTCTCTCACACCTTCAACCACCCTGCCCTCCAAACCCCAACCTCTCCCCTCCACCAGAAAGACTTTGCCATAGCTAAACAGCTAAATAAACAGTGTTTGTGTGCCTGCACATATGTGTATGTGTGTGCGTGCACACATGTTGGGGGAGTCTCCCACAGATAACATTTAAGTATTCCATTTTTCCAAAGACTAACATCGCCAGGAAAATAAATATCAGACAGAAGGCTTAAAATTTATACTGGCTGATAATCAATGAAAAAGGAACAACAACAACAAAACTCCCTCCCAAAATTACCAATGGGAAATTTTTCTACAGTCATTTTATCCAAAATGGGGCAGCCCATGTTTAGATTTTTTAAAAGTGAGACTGTGCTCAGAAGACACTGTCTCTTATGGTTTTATTACTTTTCCATTATGAACCTATTCCAAACCAAATTGGTCAAATGCAGATGCATAAATCTCCTTTGCTTTTTTTAAGGCTTAATAATTCTGTAAGAATTTCTGTCCAAACCAACATGGTCTGGCTCATAACTACATCTCATCCTTCTAAAAGACAGTTTTAAAGTCACAGTGTGAGTGTGTGTGATTATGTGTGTGTGCACAGACCTGCATGCTACATGCTTGCATTTGTATTACTAAAGCAGCCCCTCTTTCTCTTCCTTCTACTCAGCTCCTCAAGCATTAATCCTAAGTAACAGTTGTTATAAAATGCACCACAATTTTGCATGCAAAAAGCTCGTTTTAAATCCAGTGCTTCACTGGGTAACTCACACTGAGTTTCCTATTAGCTTGGAGGAATTATTTTAACTTTGAGCCAGGAATTTATCTTCCAACATAATGGAAGGAAACATGAAAAATGCTTAGAAACCCACTGCGTTCACACTACTGATTTTGTTTTACTTCCTGGTTTAGAAAGAGTTTAGCAGCAGCCTGCTTTAGACTTGTAATAAAATCCTTCTTACCCGGTGGGTGTGCATGTCCGAGTGTGACTATGAAATATGTGGGAGCCATAAAGTGGGTTAAAAAAATTCCCCCTCTGTGAGGGTAGTTTTCGTAAACAGTTTCTTTTCATGAAGAGAGGAAGAAGGATTGGGGGAGGGGAGCAGGGAGAAAAGATATTGATTGCTGGAATAAAAATGCCCCCCATCCCCAACATAGAATTACTTACTAACTTGTCAGGCAACACAGGCTGGTGTTGTGGGGGATGCTGGCAATGCAGCACCTGAACAGCTGCTTGCCATTCCATTCTCAGCTCCCTCTCTGCTAAGCATAAGCCTGCTAGGGCCTATGAGCAACTGCAGATCCACAACAGGCCGCTCCAAAGCAAGGCTGGGAGAGCATCAGGCACTAGAAGGGCCTGCCACCAGGGAGTCACTGATTTTGAGTGAATTTGCCTGGTCTCTCCCAGCTCCCAAAAAGTTAAAATCCTCTGGTTGGAGGGGGAGCAAGAGGAGACTAGGAGACAGGGAGGGCACAAGCAGCCAGCCTGATTCTTGAAGAATGAGACAAATGTGAGCCCTGAAGGCCACCCACCACCTCTGGGACAGGAACAATGAGGGTGTTCCTCAGCCAATAAAAACAATTTTCAGTCTTGAAGGGGGCCAGCAAGTAGAGAATAGAAGATTGGTTCCAACAAAAAGAAAGTGTGACTGGCAAATACAGCAGGTCTGAGTCCAGCATCTCATTAGTATTTATAAACAATGTGTTTCTCTGTTTATGGTTTCAAGGTTAAAGTATATTTTCTACCAAGGATATGAGTTCGAGATCCCCAAGTCCCCTTTGCATCCTTATCTACATCATCTACCTGATTAGTCATCTTCTAAGAGCAGTGTGACAAAGTTCCTCATTAAAGAAGAGAAAAATAGCTGGGTGCATGGCTGCAATCCTAGTACTTGGGATGCTGAGACTGGAGGATGACAGGTTTGAAGACAGCCTTAGCAACTTAGTGAGATTGTTTAAAAAAAAAAATAGGGCTGACAGTATAGCGTAGCTCAGAGGTAGAATGCCTCTGGGTTCAATCCCAGCACCACCTCCCAACCAAAGGGGGGGGCAGCTGGGTGTGGTGGTGGACACCTGTAATCCCAGTACTTGGTAGGTTGAGACAGGAATATAAGATTTGAGGCCAACCTCATCAACTTAGCCAGATCCTGGTTCAAAAATAAAAAAATAAATGAATGAAGGAATAAATAAATGTTACATGCACATACATATCACACAGGTGTCCAGTGCAGGTGTACAATTCATCAGGACTGCACTCTACCCCAGCAAGGTGAGGGCTTCAGTGCATTTTCACTCTTGTCCTTCTTTCATTTTTCTCCCAACAATCTTTCTTGTATCATAAATGCATATGCCAGTGTCAGCACCAAAACTTCAAATATCTCACTGTCCTCCTCCTTAATTTCACTCTCCTCTTTGCAGGAGAGAGGGTCTGAGAGGGATAATCTTGGAGTCCTTGCATGTGAGAAACCTGTCTTGTCCTCCGTCTGAATGCTAGCATGCCTGGGAACACAATCATTGGTCAAGACCTCCCCCCCTGGCTTTTTAAGGTATCCGGTATAGCAGATGAGAAGTCCATCTTCTGTTACAAACTTCTGCTTTTTGTCCTTCTCTTCTCACTTGTACTATTTAATAGGGAAAAGTCTCTTACATTTTCTCTTATTTCCGTCTTTATATTTTTGTTTCACATTCTAGAGCTATTCCCATGTCTTTATTTTCCAGATGTTTAACCTAGTCTTTCATCATAAGCATTCTATCATTTAGAACCATCTCTGGATTTTTAATTTTGACTATCCTTTCATTAATTTTCAAGAAAGCTTCCTTACTCATTATTCCTTTCAAATCTGAGGACCCTAATTATAGTTCTTAAAAGTTCTCTTCTGTTCCCTGAATTGCCTGTTTTCTCTGTAATTCTTCAGTTCACTTACCCTGTTCCTTCTTCCTGTCTGAAGACATCTGGCTGTCTACTGACATTCAAGTTCAAAGGACAGGCTTGGAGCAGTGGTGGGTGGTAGCCACCATACTCTAGGTCAGCTTCACTCACAGGGGGTCTCTCCTGAGTGGATTACTACCATGGCAAGCATGATCGCATTCATTTAATTACAGATCCCCCTTATTTATAATAGGGCTGTTCAATACATACACACACACACACACACACACACACACACACTCACTCACTTTGTAAGCAATTTAAATATAATATGTATAAAAAGCTATGAGACTTTTACTTTTATAAAAAACAAGTTAGTGGCCAACAACTATTCATTGTAGTTGCCTGACTCTTCATAAATAGGAGGATATTTCTATTTTAAGACAAGCTTTCTCCTTAAAGACAATGAAGATCACTTCTGCCCTGGGTTCTCTACTCATTCTGTCCTTTCTTACTGGTACTCACAAAGGGAACTCGGGGCCTGAGCCCACAGTGGATTTGGTGTACCTGTGTGCTTGCTGCCCTCCTCATGGTGCAGCACCGGGCACAGGTGGAAGGGGAGCCTCCTTGCCCTGCTCCACGCTGCTTCAGCTCTCCAGGCCAGGAGAGCTCTGCACCCAGAAGCCAGTGGCTCTGCTTCCTCCACAGCACTGGCTCACTGCCTATTACTGGCTGTAGATTTTCATGTTTATCTTACAACAAAATACATTTCTAATCTTTCTTCTTAATACTAACGCATTTTTAGGAAGTTTGGATTTTCAGGCAACCAATAATTTGCAAATCATGGTAACTTAATTTCTTCCTTTCTAATATTAATGTCTCTTTACTTATTTTACCACATAGATTGGAATCTTCAAAAGAAGGCTGAATAACAAGGATGCTCTGCGACATCTTTGTCTTATCCCTAACTTTAATGAGAATGGCATTTATGATGTTTGCCACTGGTTTCTGATATATTAAAATAAGAAAATTGCTTAATTCTTATTATATAGTTTTAATAGACTGTAGAATATGTAAAGCTGTCAAGTTTGTAGCTAATCCATTCTTTGAGAATAAAATTAATGTTACAAAATGTATCTTGTATTTTCCCAGCAGGTAGGGAAGAGAGATTAAGGGGAAGAGAGGTAGTACTATGAAAGTAAATGTTCTGTATTAAGTGTGGCAGCTAGTTCCCCAAATGGCTCTTGATGACCTTTGCCTCTTGGTATTCATGCTTGTGCTTCTGGATGTCTCAAGGCTGGGTCATAAAAGTCACTGCTGCTTCTGCCTTGCTTTCTCTCTCTCTGCCCTGAGGAAGCCAGCTGCCATGTTGTGAGGCTACCTAAGCTAACCATATGGGGAGGCCCATGTGGCAAGGAACTCAGGCTTCCTATCAACAGCCAAGTGGGTGAGCCCTTGTGAAAGTGGATTCACTAAGTTCTTTTTTTGTGAGTACTAGGGATTCAACCCAGGGGCATTCTATCTCTGAGGTATACCCCCAGTGGCCCCCCACCACCACCCGCCCTTTTTAAATTCTGAACCGGTCTCACTAAGTTTCAGAGGGCCTCTCTAAGTTGCTGAGTCTGGCCACAAACCTGCAATCCTCCGCTCTCAGCTTTCCAAGTACTGGGATTACAGGCATGTACCACTATACACAGCTGGATTCTCCAACTTCAATCAAGCTTCTTCTAGCCCTAGTTGCCTTTTTTTTTTTTTTTTTTTTGGTACAAGGGATTGAACCTAGGGGCATTCCTACCTCTGAACTACATCCCAGCCCTATTTTATTTTGAAACAGGATCTCAGTAAGTTGCTAAAGGCTGGCCTTAGACCTGTGATCCTCATCTCAGTTTCCTAAGTACTGTGATTACAGGAGTGCACCAACACACCCAGCTGCCACCTTGAAAGCAATTTCATGACATAACTTAAGTCAGAGACACTCAATAAGCTCCTCCTGACAGAAAGGAACTGTGAGATAATAAATATTTGTTGTTTTCAACTGATAAGTGTTGGGGTGATTTGGAATGGATCAACAGGTAACTAATCCAGGTAACTGAAAAGACAACTCAATAGGGTTAACAGCATTATAGGGATGCTGACTAGTTCAAACTTTCAAAAATAATGTCACAATGCCTTAAAAACAATCATACTTCTTGCCAATAAACTCACTTCAGAGAACCTATTTCTACAAAAAGATTGAATGAAAATAGGGGAAAAGCTTTTTGGCCCCCCCATTTCTTTTTTTTTTCTTTTCTGTTTTTTTTTTTTTTGTTTGTTTGTTTGTTTTTTAATCAGAATTACTTACTTATAAGTTCTTGGGAAAAATTTAAGTATCTAAAATTAAGAAACATAAGTATGCAGCTATTAAAACTATTTTAGAGAGCTTTAAATGATAAATTAATAAAATTACTATTACTAAATATTTTAAAAATTTATTATACACTAGGAACTGTTTTAGATCTTTTTATCTATTAATTCACTTAATCCCCATAATAGTCATCTGAGGCTAAGACTATTCTTATCCCCCAAAGTAGAGAAACAAGCCAAGAGGGATTAAATGCTTTGTGCATACCACATAGTTCTAGGTAGGGAAACTAGAATTTGAACCTGAGTAGCCTGACCCCATAGCATGTACCACTAACCCTTTCACTATGATGGCCAACAATGCTTAAAATATGAGATTAAGTGGAAACCACATATATAGTGTCATCACAATTGTTAAAAACCAGTTAAGGGGGTAAAAAGCAAAAATAATAGCAATTTTCGTATAGTGGAATAAAGATAACATTTTCTCATTTGCCCTTTATGGTACTTTCTACATATTTTACAATGAATTATATTACATTCATAATTACAGAAAAGAAAAAAAAGGAAGAAAATAAATCCAGTAGTAATTTCTATAGCAAACTCCTACCCAGAGATGAAACTGCTTCCTGGTATCTATCTTCTCTAAGAAAAGAGTTAATGACAACACTTTTTGTAATTAAAAAAAAAAAAAAAGCTTGTTCTAGACCTCAGTCTGAGCTCTACTACTTATCTTCAATTTAATACTTAGAATGATTTATACATCTTCTGGATTCAATACTATACTGGTTTACATTTATTGAGCATTTACTAAATGCTAGGTGCTGTGCTAAGTCCTTCACATGGATTCTACCATCTAGGACACACAATCCCATTCTTCATTAGGTATAAATATGAGCTTCATTTATAGGTAAGGAAACCAAAGTGTAGGAGAAGCTAAATAACTTTCCCAAGGTCACACATGAAGTGGCACTTAATTCTCCTCATTAAATCCTACCTTATTTCAAATAATTTGAAATAAATTATGTTACGATGCCTCATTTCTAAAAAAAAAATTTCTCTAAAATACCTATATAAATGACCTACAAAGGACACAGTGAATCAAAGCCTAGGCTGGAAGTAAAACTGAGACTTCTATATTCCAGACTTGAAATCGTGCTTTCTCGACACAGGTACAATGGTCTTGTTGCTGCTCAAACAAGTTGGGTCCCTAAGCAGCCAGGAAAGAGTAGGTGTCAATACCTTTGAAAAAGAAGATTAAGAACAAAGGAGGAGTCACATGGCTTCCTGCCGCCAGGGGTTCCCCAGGCTATCTGCAGGAGAGGCTAGGCACAAAACAGCAAACAACTCAAAGTTGGGGGTTGCTCTCATGCTGTGTTTAGGTACAGCTCTAGTCACATATCTGATGAGACCAACACCTGTACCCAAAGTGTTTGGAGGCAGGCATCCCAAGACTGCCTTAGGGTCTGCTAACTCATTAAATGTTTGTTACCACCTAGAGAGCTGAGCAGCTTGCTCCAGTCTTTAGGATCTCAGGACAAAAAGGCCCCTAAAGGCACAAATTGACTGCCTGCTAAAATCCCTATTTATCTTTCTTTCTGTTGATTTTTCACCATAGCACTGCAAAAAGAACACAGTTATTTCTGTGATTCAGTTAACAAACATCCCTTCCTTTAACCTTACAAACTAGGGGGGAAAAGTGTTTCTTATCAGCCTATATTATTTCTTGTTCTCATTACATTTTTTTATTGTCTAAATGATAGTTAACTATTGCTTTTGTTTCAGACAAGCTTGCATGCAATATATTGCTTCTTAGACACTTTTAGGGCACAAGTATATATGTTTTTAAAAACTTCTGACTAAACCATTATCATTCTTATGTTATGAAGTGAATTATGAAATAATATGGCATTTGGATTGGAATCCAACAAGACCACAAAATGAATCAATACTCAATGAGCCCTTTCCATGGTTAGAAAATTAAGTTGGTCAAATAATCGAATCTTTCAGAATAAAGATTACTTTCTTACCCTTACTTTTTAGTAGCTATTGAAAAACAGTCTATACCCAATGCATATATACCCTGTCCAGAACTATCAGTAAAAACTTCCAGTGTTGTGGCTTGGGTGGGGGTTAGGGGCCAGGGACAGCAAGCAAGATTTGGAGATGGGTCATGGCTAAACAACAGGACTTCCTATGGGACACTCACCAGCTATAGCACCGGCTAAGAGCAGGCTTCCTGGGCTAACCTGCCCATCTTCATTTGCAAAGGAAGCTTTCACATGAGCGTAACATGGGAAGTAGATGGCCGAGAAGGGAATGTCCCGCAGAAAGCATGCTTTGGCACCCTGTGCATTTGCAAAGGAAGAAAAACCACATGAAACACATATCCCATTGAGAAGATCAGGGCTTCTTTGGAACCCACCTCAGAACAAAATATTCCTGGAGATGACTAAATTTGTACTCACCAGTGAAAGGGGAACAGTAGAAAGTACTCCAAATTCTGCAAGTAACAAGTCTCAATCTTGATTTTTAAAAAAATAAAACTAGTTCTGTTATATGGATGTGGAGTGGGAGCTCTCATTTATTCTAATGCTAAGATTTTGACTAAAACATCTTTGGAACTTTGCCTGTAACATCTTGTCAAGTCTCCACTGGTGGCAAGTCGCTGGTATTTCAAGGCAGATCTCTTTGCTGCTCTCAACCAAGAATGGGAGACAATAATCAAGATGCTTCTTTGTTTACACACTAGGAAGTAGACAAATTATATAGGTGTGTGTGTGTGGGGGGGGGTGTCCAATTTTTGTATTATTTGAGAGTCTGATGAAAGTGCTGGACTTTTTCCCAGAAAAAAATTGCATGCAATGTATGTACACACACACACACACACACACACACACACACACACACACACACCCCAGGAAAAAAAAATTATGTATCTTTTCTGGGAGTTCATGGATCCCCTTAATTCATTCACATACTTACCCACCATCCAGGGTTTATGTAACATTGATAAATGTCTGCTCTCAGGCTTGAAATATTTACAATAATTCTGACACATTTAAAAGCTGTGTGTGGAACAATCAGCTCCCAGAGCAAAGCATTCACCACTTTATTTCTGGTGCCAAAATAATGCCAAGCACAGGCCCTGAGAATTGATGAGTGCCCTGAAATATGATATAATATCATAATGAAAACCACAACACATATACTGTGTTTGGGGTAGGCTGAGCGGGAAGGAAATCACCTCTTTTCAACACTTAATGATTTAATACCATTTCTTTCACAGATTTCTAATACTTAAATATTTCCATCAAGTATAGAGATTCGCAAAAGAAAATAATGAATTCATCCAGATTCAACAGATCTAGCCACGTCCAGCGACATTTATTTACTGAGGTCTAATAATGCTGGGTCTCAGGTATTTCCCCTTGATGGTGGCTCTAATCTGTTCAGTTCTTTAACACTACACATGTTACTGTAGCTTTGGCTTTTTTTTTGACATCTACATTTCATTTCTGAGTCTCTCTTGAGATTTGGGGTTATACAGCCTTTAGTCTTTTTCCTATACTCCTATTAACCCAGGTCTACTGCAACTTAGCTGTCTTCCACAAGTAACATAAGTACGAGTTTATATTTAATCCTATTAAATTTAATTCTAATCTGGCTCATCTTTCCAATCAGAACAAATGCTTGGAATCTGGATTCTATCACAGTGGCTATTCCTCAGTCAGCTCACCCCTGGATGCCAGGACGGTTAATCTATCAACTTGCATCCACTGAGGGTCATGCCCTTGGTTGATGAAAAGGATATTTTGTAGGAAGGACCTGTAGAAACAGGTCCAAAACTTAGGACTCTGAATTTTCTCTACCTCTCTCAGCTTTTTCAAGGAGAAACAGTACCAAGTAATGTTGATAGTCCATGTGTAGCATCCAATCTTTCCTTAGGATTGGCTTTTTAAGAAGACAGCATTCAGGTGGTTAGTGTACAAGGGTAACTCTTTACCAACTTTTAATTTCCTATTTTCTCTTCCCTTTTCCTTCTTGCTTTTTAAATTTTCTTTCCCCTTTCCTTTCTTGTCTTCAAGTCTTTCTGCAAGTTCTGGTAGCTATTCTGTCTACACCAAAAGATACTCAAAACCATATTACTGACTTTCTAAACAGATCATTTGAAGTATTTTTTTTTTTTGACTGGTATAATTCTTCCCACAAATTTTGCCCATTTTATCATCAGTTTTTATCTTTAAGTACATTTCCCAATGTTCACAATTTTATAGTCAGACTTGAATCTATACTTTCCTCATTTCTTTTTTTTTTTTTGCGGTACTGAGGATTGAACTCAGGAGCATTCTACCTCCGAGCTACACCCCCAGTCCTACTTTTTATTCTTTATTTTGATACAGGGTCTCACTAAGTTGCGGAGGGCCTCACTAAGTAGCTGAGGGTGGCCTCGAACCCAGATCCTCCAGTCTCAGCCTCCCAAGTACTGGGATTACAAGCATGCGCCACCACGCCCAGCCTTCCTCATTTCTTTGTTGGTAATATTTTCTAACTTTTTTTCTCCTCCTGATTTAAAAATACCAAGTGTTTATTATGACACAGGACACAGGACAGTATTAAAAATTTAATTGCTCATAATTTTCACCATTCAGAAAGTATCAGAGTACTGTAAATGTCCTAGAGTATCCTGTTGGCAGATATATTAGCAACCATTCCAGAGCTCAGACCACACTGGATGGTTCTGGGTTATATTTTTTTCCTCTCCTTAAATTCATGGTGTATGGTTTTTGAGAGGTATGACTGAATATTTCCCTCATTCTTTAGTCATGTTGCCTACATCGTGTTCTATCTACTTGTTTCAAAAACTCTACCATTATCTTTGATCTTGGTCTATCCTGTGGATTAGAACCAATATTCTCACCCTGTCAAAGCCTTGTAATAACATCTTTCTTTCTCTTTCCTAGTTTTCTCTGTAGTAAGCCAGATCAATCTCAGGTAAAGCTATCAATGCCCCATTCATCTGATCAATCAAGGTATACCTATCACTCTGAATCTTCTTTGATGATTGCTAAGCAGGGAATATCAACCTCTTAAATACCACTTCGTGGTTTGCTTAAATCCCAAATACCACCTTTCTACTGAGGACTTTGAAGTAGAAGATAGGGGTGGATTCCACATGGCTCCACACTGTCTAACTTTCTTAATACCATTCTGAATTTTCTTTATGTCCTTATATCTGCCTCTGTCAGTGTTGCCTATTTCAGATTCAGGAATTATTGTCTGATTTAATTTATAAAACATTTAGCAAAATATCTGGCTGTAAGCAGAGGCCTAAGACATGTTCCTGATAAAACGAATTTTGATTTGCCAATTCCCATAGGAAAAAATCACAACAGAAAAGAGACATGAGAGGCTTTGGAATATGTTTTCAGGTTTCTACAAGAACCGTAACTCATTTCCAGGAAAAATATATTAGCCAAACCAAGCCTTCAGTTTTCAAAAACAATATATTATTTGTTGAGATACAACAAATCCTACAATAAAATAGCCAGTAATTTTGTACTTGAATATTAAAGTTGGAATAAAACACTGAAAAGGAAAGAAAAGTTAGCTTGTGCCGGGCGTGGTGGCGCACGCTTGTAATCCCAGCATTCGGGAGGCTGAGACCGGAGGATCTGGGTTCGCGGCCAGCCTCAGCTACCTAGTGAGGCACTCCGCAACTTAGTGAGACTCGGTTTCAAAATAAAGAATAAAAAATAGGGCTGGGGGTATAGCTCGGAGGTAGAATGCCCCTGAGTTCAATCCCCAGTACC
>PVLC010003369.1:39268-98550 GCA_004027655.1 Graphiurus murinus | reverse complement strand
TGGAAAACAGTATGGAGGATCCTCAGACGAATGGGAGTGAACCTACCATATGACCCAGCAATACCACTACTGGGTATATACCCACCAGAATGGAAACCAAATTATCAGAACGATGCATGTGTATCTATGTTTATAGCAGCTCAATTCACAATAGCCAAACTATGGAAGCAGTCAAGATGTCCAACCACAGATGAATGGAATACAAAACTATGGGATATGTACACAATGGAATTTTACTCAGCCATAAAGAAGAATAAAATCATGTTCTTTACAGGGAAATGGATGCAACTGGAAAACATTATGTTAAGTGAGATTAGTCAGTTACAAAGAGTTAAGAAGCATATGTTCTCCCTAATATGTGGATGCTAGGGAGAAGATGGGGCATAGGAGGGTCTCCAGATGAAAAGGAGAGATCCTCGATAAGCAAAGAAGTTGATTTAATTGTAGCAGATGCATGGGGCAAAGGGACACCCTAAAGCACATGATGTACCTACACAATCATATCAAGGTCACTCACTGAAGTGAACCTTAGGGGGAGGGAATGGGGTGGGAATTGGGGAAGGGGTCAAATGAGAATTGTGTGCACATATGTTGTTAACAATTTGTACTTAACAAAGATGTATGCTATATTGCACGAATTACAATAAAAAATTTAAAAAAAAAGAATTGCTCTAGCTAACTTAAGCATAATAAACAAACTTATTAAACAATGTAGCAAACTCAAGAATCACAAAAGTCTGTAAATACAGATCTCAGGCAACGCTTCCAAAGACATAATGACAACCCAGAATCATTATGGTAAAGAAACTGTCACTTCTACAGTTGGGATCACCAAACAACACATGCCAGGAATTCAACCTCTCTGTTCCAGCTAGTACTTCCAGCACTGGGGACACAACTGCATCAGGACTCAGTCAGGCACTCACTATCAGCCCCAATAAGGAAGCCTTATCTAACTTGAGATCTACATGCATAAGGCTGCATCTTTGCTGAAAACCATGATGTATATTTGAGTTTTAAATTATATATGGAAGATACTAATATATTGTGGGAAATTCCTTAAATACAGGAAGGCAATGATAAACAAGAGCAGTCACAGTTTTATAAATGCTAATGTATGTTACCACACCTTCCATGCACTACCACCCATGCATCTTCTCCTAATGCTTTAATAGTAACCAATTCATAGGGTTATTGTGAGGATCACAGTGTTCCTTATATGTGAAGTGTTTAAAATTGTTCCTGGCACATAAATACTATGTGAGAATTTGACATCTTTTTTCCTTCCCTTTACATTTCTTTCATTTTGCTTGTGCCAGTAAAGTAAATCGATAAATGTTAATGTAATTATTAAGAAAAATACAAGCTTTTTTTCTAGCTGAGTGTGGTGGCACACACCTGTCATCCCAATACCAGGAGGCTAAGATAGGAAGAACTCAAGTTCGAGACTACCCTTAGCAACTTGGCAATACCCTCAGCAACTTAGTATGACCCTATTTCAAAATAAAAAATAAAAAGGTTTAGGGGTATAGATAAGAAGTAGAATGCCCCTTGGTTCTATCTCCAGTACTACCCCTGCAAAAAAAAATTAAAGTTTTTCTAACATGCAACATTTTACTTATTATTTTCAGTCTTATATTCATTTTAATACTGAATTCTCTCTAAATCATTGATATAAAAATCTCAAGTGAACAATTTAGGGTTAATAAAAAGACAAGTTCCACTTTTTTTTTTTTTTCAGATGCTCAGAGAAATGGTAGATCCATTTTTATTGTAGTTTCCCAGAAAATAAAACAAGTATAAAAATTCCCTCATTCCATTAACAACAACAAACCTACAAAACAAAACAATCCAATTCAATTAGGATTCTCACCAAGTTTTATTCTGGGCATAGAGTAATAAGCATGAGCTTTGGGACTAGAAAGACCTGAGGCAGTACCCTGGTGTCATAATTACTAGATGTGGTACTCTGAGTAATTATCTGACTCTCTTAGTCTCAGTTTCCTTGAAAGTAAAATGGGAATCATAAACAATGGAAGCAATTAAAAGTTAGACAATATACAATATGTGTAGAGTGACTGGCTTTGTAACCTCAGATGCACTCAATTAAATTGATTTCATGTACTGTTATTATTATTGCTATCTTATGCTATCCACGATTTTCTTCATACAATTTGTTAAAATTGTCTCAGATATTACTGCAAAGAAAGGTCATTACCACAGAAAAATCAGGAATATTTAAAGAAATGTTCACCTGAATGTGAGGATTCAACAGTATTCTGCTTTGCCAATTGGCAAAGGCAAATTGTAAATTCATAGAGATGAGAAAGGCCTTCAAATATCATCTAAAAAAATCCTCCACTTTCCACAAATGATGACACAGAGCATGGAAAGTTTATGCCAATGTAGGTCTTAGACCAACTCCTAGATCCCTGGTTTTCACAATAGTCCTATTTCCATTCTTCCTTCTCAATTTTTCATTATAAAGTTGGAAAGAATCATAAATAGGAATTGGGGTTTTTGTTTTTGTTGTTAACTTATATACTCATTATGAATATATTTTCCATTGCTTTATTGAAATCCTACTACATGCCTGCAGATGGAACAAAACAAATCAGTGTAATTCTCAAACTCACCAGCCAGTGTTAACACAGCTAAAGAAAAGACTTCAAATCACTTCATAAATATTATAATGCTGAAAGGTATAATATAATCTGCTATAAATTTGCTTTGTAAAATGCCTAAACAAACTAATTTTTGCAAGGAAGAATACAATATAAAATGCAGACTATTATTAAATGTCGGCATTGCTAAATATAATCATAAATATACTAATAGTAAATATATTCTAAGTACATTTTGCATTTCAGTGATATCTCATAGAAGTTACAACATTTTAATCAAGATTTTTTAATCTTGTTCATGCATTTCCCTCTTAGAAAGTTTCATAACATTCATATTCATTATATGACTTCTGCTCCATTTATGACATATGTGGTAGAAGAGCACAGGCTTGAGAGGTTTATTTTAATAAAAGCTTTATTTTGAATGACTATTACCAGTTTAAAAATACCTTTGTGGAGAAGAATTATAAAAGTACATATGTACAAAAATTAGATCTCCCCGCACCCCCTTTTTTTTAAGTACGAGTCTACCTGGCATATTTACCCTGAACTTTGATTTTACTTAAAACTGTGAATAAAAATGGAAAATGAGCTAAATATTTTCTCTAACCAAAAGATAAAGTCAATACAATTAAAATACATGGCTCAGAAAAATGCAATAAATATTACCAAAATTATTGAAAATAATAATGCTCTTTTAACTTAAAAATAGATATCTTATGTGAAATTCTAAGAAAATAAATTTTACATAAGGAAATTAAGATTACTCTGTAATAACATTTGTTTAGCTAGGTATATACTTACTGTAAATATTTTAAAATAAAAACATTTTAAACATCATTTCAATATTATATTAATTTACCATAATATTAGGGCCATGAGAAATCCCTTTGTAATTTTTGGAAGAAAGTATTTATTGCTTATATTTACTAATATTAATTTTATTATAATATTGGTATTTGAATTTATACTCACCTATACTATGAAAGATAATAATTAGCATTTTAGTATGTATAAAAATTTAGAATACTAACCTAGCACTGACAAAATTATCCATGGGTACCCATTTCTTCTTGCTATTGGGGGAAATTTTTCATGTGTTTTTTAATGAGAAGGCATATTATTTTCATCTATTCAAAAGGAAAGCCATTAAAAAGATAGTGAAATCAAGGACACATCTTTCAGTATGGGTTCTAAAGTTAAATTCCAAGTTGCAACATCTAGTAAAAAATTTCTGTTCTTTTTTAATTTGACATTCCTTTCTCTTTGGAAGGTTTTTTCCTTTGCTCAAACTCCTCTCTAATTTTCTCCCTTTGACATTTCCTTTATAGTCATGTTTCAGACAATTGTCTTTTTACATATTAAAATTTGGTCTTTCTAATTTTTCTATCCTGTTCCTCTTCCTTTTTACTTATTCATTTGTTCCTTCCAAAAATCATACTTTTTTGTACAGCAGTAATTAAAAAAAAATGCTTGATGCTCAAAAGGCGGTGTGGTTAGTAGGAGAAATAAATAATAAACAGTTTTATCATTTGTAGTCTTCTGAGGTTACAGAAATGTAATTATGTGTAATTAAACTATGATAAGGTTGGGAAAGTCCTGTGGGTTACAGGAGCACATAGGAGTTTCTTAACTCTGTGTATGGACTAATGTTAGCACGCTATGGGTGGAGGAAAGTTGTTAAGCAATACGTGTATAGGCTAAAGTATTGTTTAAATGGAGCTCTGAAGGATGAGTGGATGTTGAACAATTTAAAAAAGGAAAGAACAGTATCTAGACATATGAATTATTATGTTTAATATTATGAATTATTAATATACTAAAGGTTGAGATAGAACAAAGTACATTGGATTAACAAACAATATGGGAAAATAAGCACTCCAGAAAGACTAAAGAGGCTCATATAATCATGAATCAGAAACAGGGTTGGGGTTAGTTTCTGCTTAGAATGCATATGAGTGAAATATGAGACAGAAGGCATGAATAGGGAAAGATCATTGCAGGATTTTATAAAACATATTAAGAAACAGAGATTTTATTCAAAAACAATGAGCAAGCCAGATGTGGTGGCACACTTCTGTAATCCCAGTACTTGGAAGGCTGAGACAGGATAATCGCAGATTTGAGGCCAGACTCAGCAACTAGTGGACCCAGTTTTAAAATAAAAAATAAAATACAGCTGAAAGTGTATCACAGAGGTAGAATGCCCCTAATTTCAATTCCCATTACCACAAATAACAAAACAAACAAACAAACAAAAAACAAAAAGTGCCCATTTTCTCTTTTAAATTCAAGAACCTTATCAGGATGACTCACATGTATAACTCCAGAAAATAGTTACCTAACCTATTTTTATAGCACTTAGTACACACATAAGAAGAATGGAAAATCACCAAATAAATAACCTAATGACACAGTTCAAAGTCCTTGAAAAACAAGAACAGTCTAACCCCAAAGCCAGGAGAAGACAGGAAATTATGAAAATCAGAGCAGAAGTCAATGAAATAGGGAATAAAAAAAAAAATACAGAAAATCAACAAAACCAAAATCTGGTTTCTTGAAAAAATAAACAAGATAGATAAGCCATTGGCCAACCTAACCAAAATAAGAGAGAACCAACCCAAATTACCAAAATAAGAGATGAAAAAGGTGATATTAACACTGACAGTGTGGAAATACAGAAGATCATGAGAAACTATTTTAAAAACTATACTCCAACAAAATGGAAAATCTAGAAGAAACTGACAATTTTCTAGATACATATAACCTTCCTAAATTGAGTCAAGAAGATATAGAAAACTAAATCGACCAATAACAATCAAAGAAATAGAAACAGCAATAAAGAGTTTACTATCAAATAAAAGCCCAGGGTCAGATGGTTTTCAAAGTGAATTTTATAAAACATTTATAGAAAAGCTAATGCCAATACTCCTCAAACAATTCTGGGAAATAGAAAGAAATGGGACCCTCCCAAACACATTCTATGAAGCCAACATCACATTAATACTGAAGCCAAATAAAGACAGCTCAAGAAAAGAAAACTATAGGCCTATATCATTGATGAACTTAGATGCAAAACTGCTAAACAAAATATTAGCAATGTGCATTCAAAACCACATCAAGAAAATTATACACCATGACCAAGTCAGGTTCATTCCAGGGATGCGAGGCTGGTTCAAGATATGAAAAACAATTCATGTTATTCACCACATTAACAGAATCAAAGACTAAAATCTATTTTTCTCAACAAAAATTGCTTTTAAGTAAAAACATGAATATTTTTCAGACTGATCAGTGCAATAGACTTCAACTTATGTCCATATCTTTTTACTTTTCCTGCATTAGTGCACAAATCACAGAGCCATAGAATGATTCTTCAGAAAAAGTAAATACAGCTGGGCCAGGATAGAACATAGAACTGAGGTTACACAGGCTGCCTCTTGATTAGCTGGTATGGTTCTAGGACTATGTGAACTTTTTATGTCTCTCTTCTCTCTTCTCTCTTCTCTCTTCTCTCTTCTCTTCTCTTCTCTTCTCTTCTCTTCTCTCTCTCTCTCTCTCTCTCTCTCTCTCTCTCTTTCTCTCTCTCTCTCCCTCTCTCTCTCTCTCTCCCTGATCTTCTCCTTCACAAATGGAAAAAAATAACTATAGTGTCTACTTCATACAATTGACAAAATGACACAATATATGTAGAATTCTTCTCATAAAGCCTGGAACATATTAGGTTGGTTATTATCATTCCCACTTAAAATACTCCAACTGCTTTGATTTATGGGCTAAATTCAAACCTTTCATATAAAGTACTTCTTAAGTTGAAACCGTCTCATCACACTCTAGTTCCAATCTATACAAAAGCAATCCAAGCTGCTGATGGTTCTCTAAATGCACCATGCTTTTTCATACCTCTGTCTTTATGCTCAATTCTCACCCTCCTCTTACTGATGGAAATCATTTTCTTGCATTCAAATTAAGTGTCACCATCTCCAGGCAACCTATCATAAGCCTCCATTGTAGCTCAAGTAGAATATATATCTCTTCATGGGAGTTGTCCGAGACCCTATCATTAATACAGATCAGATTGTAGCCATGTATTATGGTTTTCATTCTGTATCCTTGATATCCAGTCAAGTTGCTGACATATAACAAGTATTTTACCAATACTCATGAAAGAAAGACAGAAAAGAAGATAGACCAGAGCTTTTATCAGGTAAGTAATCCATTGTTTTTAAAAGTTATTTTTGCTGATTGTCTATTGGGTCTCCCAAGTATTCTTCACCATTACAGTTCAGAAATTAAAAATTCTATAAAAATTTACTTTAAGGAATCAGATTTAAAAATGATCTGAAGCCGGGCGTGGTGGCGCACGCTTGTAATCCCAGCATTCGAGAGGCTGAGACCGGAGGATCCGGGTTCACGGCCAGCTTCAGCTACGAGTGAGGCACTCCGCAACTTAGTGAGACCTGGTTTCAAAATAAAGAATAAAAACTAGGGCTGGGGGTATAGCTTGGAGGTAGAATGCCCCTGAGTTCAATCCCCAGTACCGCATATGCACTCAGATCATTTTGACCTACTGTAATTTTCCAAACATACTCTGTTCTTACTCTTAGGCTTTACATATAATGAATCTTTCCCTCTGACTGGAATGCTACCACATATCAGAAACAATCTCTCTCACACACACATACCAACTTCCACAGAGAAGCCATTCTCTGATTTTCAGCTGGGCTCTTACTATGGTCTTTCGGAGCATCCTACACTTCCCCTATCACTGTGGTTATTCCCTCATCTGACTAGCTCAAGCCAGTTGTTAAAAAGGCCATGTTCCTCTTCCATCAGTAAATAAGAAGTCCAGTGAGTGAGGTGAGTGAATAAATTGTGTGTATGTGGGTGTGTGCATGCATTTATTAGCTACTAGGCTGCACTTTCAGAAACAACCACCTAAGCTTGCAGCAAAAAAGCTATAGCCCTTTTTAAATGGCTGCTGTTGGTTCCTATCCACCTGAGAGGAAAGAATGATGCAGACACAGAGAAGATTGAAAGGAGCAGGCCAGGGGACATAACTCTTAGGCAAGGGCCCCACTGGACACTGGTCCACAGCTTTTATGCATTCTAAAGGGGAAGGTTGAAGCATGGATACTATTGCATACATGCAGTCTGGGGAGTAATATTTAACTAGTAGACATGCAGCAAGAGAGCTGGGGGCAAAATCTAACCAGCAAACCACAGAATGATTGTAGAGAGTATTTGAGATAACAGTTAGGAATAAAACTGTGGAGGATGTAAAGATCCTTGAGACAATGTTGGGCAAATGGGATATTTAGGAATAGGCACCAGACAGAACACAGGAATGTTTACCTTGGAGGAACAGGCTGTTTTCAGTGAGCTCATCAGTCTAATCATGGCTTTCCATGACCCTTAGACCTTTCCAAGGCAAATATTAACCTGTTTCTGGCAGTTGCATTCTCCACAGATTGTAAGCATGACTTTAAAGGCTTTAAAGTTGCTTTTTGTCCAGACAAAATCTACCAGAGAAACTTACAAGTTGACCTAGAAGTGAATTCTGTGCCAGGTAACCTTGCCAAGCCATCCTGCCGCACACTTCTAGGTAACCTAGGAATAAACTTTGCTCATTAGAATAGCAAATTATCTCACCAGGGCCCTTCTTTCAGCCATTTTTTGAGCAAACAAAATATGGAGAAGGATAACAATGAACTGATAATGCTTAAGAGTGTGCCCACACCTACATGTGATGATAAGTCTGTCCTACATGAAAATGCATGAGTTTCTTCAGTAACAGTTCCTTACTTTGTTTGCTCAGAGAGACACAACTTTGGAAATTGTCCCCAGTACATTCCTTACTTGCTGAAAATAATGACCCTCTCTTCCCTTTTTAATCTCCTCTACATGTTTATGGGATTTGTATTCACCAACTGGTGAAGTCATTGCATTGAGTTGCACACGTATTGCTTGATAGTGCTAATAAGTCATAAGAGAGATACTAAAGAAAGTTCAAATTACACACCCCAGAATAAAATACTTCAATATCACCAGGCACAGTGGTGTACAACTATAATCCTAGTACTTGGGAGGCTAAGACAGGAGGATCACAGGTTTAAGGCCAGTGCCATAACTTAATGAGACCCCATTTCAAAATGAAAATAATTTATAAAGGGCAGGGGATGTTGTTCAGAGGTAGAATTCCTCTGGTTTTAGTTCAAGTACCAAAATATATGCCAAAATTTTAAAAATGAAAAGGGAAGGAGATATAGCTCAGCAGTAAAATACTCTTATGTTGAATTCTCAACATGAAGGGAAGAGGGAAGGGAAGGGAAGGGAAGGGAAGGGAAGGGAACGGAACGGAACGGAACGGAACGGAACCGAACGGAACGGAACGGAACAGAACGACAAGGAAGGAAATAACCTCTCAGTGTCCTCTTCATATATTTTTGAGTTATAAGTTCCCACCTAATAATGACTACCCTCCCCACATGCATCACACAACACCTCCTCTGTTGCTGCAAATGGTAATAATTATGAAACTTCCTTCAACTAAACTAAAGACTTATGCTTAACTGAACACATAATCTCTAGAATGATTTTTCAAAACCATCTTTTTTTCTTATGAAATTTGTAAATTTGTATTTCTTTCTTTGATGTATTTATTTATTTATTTAAATTGGTGCATTGTAATCATACATCAAGATTCAGTTCAAGATGATAGAGGCATACATACACACAGTACTCATTGAGCTCTCCCCCTAATTCCCACCCCATTCCCTCTCCCTCCTCACCTTCCTGAGCTCGGCACAGTGATTGGCTTTAATAAGTTTGTATATATACATCATGTTATTGAGATGTTTCTTTCTTCAACTTTATTTCACCGTGTTTTTAAATATACCTTCCAACCGATAGGGAGAAATTTTTAAATATAATTTTACCGACCAATTATACGTATTTACTTGCTTATATTATGCATTTCAGGCTCTTTAGAAATATACATTTGCTTGAATGCTACTATATCCTTAATGACTGAAAGTGATTTTAATATAAAATAACTGTATACTTCATATTTACTTAACAAATTAATGAATGAGGAGTAAGATTATATAATGGATTATACTTATATCAATTATTTCTTCATTGAATTTAAGACAATATTTTGAAGAAATATTCCTAGAAGAGAATTTTTTTTTAATTCACAACATGTTTTTCTCTGTGCTCTTCTATAACTTTTTTTTCCACATTATTTTAAGGGTACTTATATTTTTTTTCCATTGCTGCCATTAAAAAAAAGACTACAAACTTGGTAAATAGAAATGATACATACTTTTTAATCTTACAATTCTATAGGTCAGAAGTCTTATTGGTCTAAAATCAAGTTGTCAACAGGGACAGCTCCTTTTCAGATCTTTCAAGTGAGAATCCATTTGTCTGCTTATTTGGGTTGTTAACAAATTTAATTCATTGTAGTAATAGGATTGATGACCTTCTTCTTCGAAGACCATGAGTAAAAGCTGCCCTCAGATTCTAGAGCTTGCATGTATTCCTTAGTTCCTGTCCTTTCTTCCTCCATCTTCAAAACTAGCAAAAATGTGTTGAATCTCTTTCTTTTTCCATCCTACAGTCTCTGAATAAGTTTCTTGCTTGTCTCTTTCACTTTCAAAGACCCTTGTGATTAAATTAGTCCTTCTGGCTTATCTCTCTATTTTAAATTCTTTAACTTTAATTCCATCTACAAAGTTTCTTTTACTACATATGGTAATATATCCACAGATATCAAAGGTTAAGGTATGGACATCTTTGGGGCCATTATTCTGCATACTCCAGTTCATATATAAAATAATTATTGTTTTATCATTGGCTGATTTTGAACATTAATCTGTGGACTAAATTCAATGAAAAAAGTATAATTTTTTTACTTTGTGATTTTAATAACTAGTCCAAAAGATTAATGTTGAAAGATGAGATGTCCTTATAGTTTTATACAAATTTAAATTTTATCCAGCTAAATATATTAATATTACACATGACTAGATGAATTTGAATTTCATTATTAAATACAAACTAAGTAAAAAAAGTTATGGAATATTTAAGGAAAATGATGATGCCCACCAGTTAGGTAAATGTTTACCATGTATTTTTTGTAATATAAATTAAATAATTTTGTATTGGTTTTACATTTGATATTAATTATAGTCTATAGACCTAGATTTTAGTATATTAATTAAGAAGAATATCATTTTATTTACAATCAAGTTTGATATTGACAATAATGGGCATCAAAGAGAATAATTTCTGGTGTTCCCAAAATGCCATTAGCCTGCAGTACCCCTAGGGCCTTTACCCATAAAAATTAAGGGGTCACATTACATGAACCCTTCTACTTCTAATTTTCTATTATTATAATTGTTTCTAAGTTAGTTCTTAAAGGAATGATTAGCTACAGGTGAAATGAGTGATAACCATACTAATAGAAATTGTTTCCATTTCAAAGATTAAAAAGGAATCACAAGAAGAAAAAGGCTCATAAGCTTAAGAAATGAGGACAATCGATTCCATCTGAATATATTGTTTATCATGCAGTTAATACCTAGAGACCAGCTATAAATCTCACACTTTGCAGAGACTGCTCAGTTTTGCAGTTTGTCTGGATTTGTTTGATGCTTGCACTTACCTTCCTTCTATTATTTTTCCACATGGGCTACTTTATTGATAAATCAAAAGAAAAAGGATCAAATAGCTGAAGAAACAAAGCAATAAAGTGCTCAATTTAGGGTTGCAGCCAATCTAATTAATTTTTCATTTGGTTCTCATGTATTAGAGATGAATCAATTTGGGATTATGTTTACAGAGTTCTAAAAGGAGAGTTGTCCAGGCCTTCAATTTGTTGTCTAGCCTGTCCGAATTAGTTAAATGATCCTGGGGGATATCATAAAGAATATGAATAGGTTCTTGTAAGTACCTTTCCGTTTAATTACAGACCAAGTCATCAACACTTCCTGCAGACCTTGACTCTGATAGAAGGATAAAGTTCTGAAACCAAGAAATGGGCTTTATTTTTGTTTCTTCATTGAAATATTTTAGTTAAAATTTCTTTAGAGAACCGTTTTAGCATGCAGAGGTTTGGAGCACAGAAATTGACTATCACTCAATGAAAGGAGTTTCCAGTCAGATAAAATGTGATATTAAGATTAATGGCCAGCTGGGTATGGTGGTGCATGCCTATAATCCCCGAACTTGGGAGTCTGAGACTGGAGGATTGCATGTTTGAGGACAACCTCAGCAAGTAATGAGACTCTCATCAACCTAACAAGACCCTGCTTCCAAATAAGAAATAAAATTGGGCTAGGGGTATACCTCAAAGGTAAAATGCCTCTGGGTTCAATACCCAGTACCACAAAAATTAAAAATTAAAAGATTAATGGCCTTTATCTCATAAGAATTGTCACTTGCTAGGGATATACTGAATCATTCCAGAAAATGAAAATGTTTGAAATAGTGGAAAGGGGTACTATATTTCATGTAAATAAAGAACCCAGAAAAAATTATGTTTTCTGAAATAGAGTTCACAGAACATTAAGATAGATCAAAAATAAAATTCTGTATTATTTGGTGACATACCTGTGCAAAGTTTAAGATAAATCAATATACTTTGAAATCAAAGATTTAAAAAAAAATCACTGCTCTAGGTTCTGAAATTTTAAGGTATTTAATCTGAGAATGTCTAGCAACCTTTGGAATCATCCGTAAATTCTATCTCTCTATTTATTCAATTGGTCACCAAGTCCCTATATATCTACTTCTGTTTAACTCTATACGGATTTTTGCTGCTTACGAGGAAGTATTGGAATACTTCCTAACCAATCCAGCTAATTCCACTCAGGACTATAATAATACCACGTGTCCCATGTCCACATATCATCTCTACAGCTATTAAAGTTACTTTCAAAAATATAATTGTACGCTTCTCTCATTAAACCTGATATTTTTTTTAATTCAGGAAAAATTTATTATCTCAACTAAGCTCTTTAGAAACTTCATTTATTTCATCTTGCTCAAGGACTCAGAAAATGTCACAGTCACTTCATACCAGAGGCTGACTTTAAATATTAACAGGACACCTCTGTAATCCTTCTCAGATGCTCAATCTCTGGCTTAGGAAAACTTCACAGATTTTAGAGGAACATTTCACTGAAATACTCTGTGCCACAACATTTTTTTATATACAGAAAAGAAAATAAGAGGTGAAATGAGTATGTTAAAGTATGTCAGTATACTTCTATAGTTATTCAGACTTAAAAAAAAAAGCCAATAAACAGACTACCCAGTTTCTTATGTGGTATAAGATGAATATTAAAAACTTAATAAGTGATACTTTTGTCTTAAAATATAGTTTTGCTACCCATAATATTCTTCTCCCTTTTCTAATTGTGAGAAATCTTCTTGTCCTGAAAATTCTTGGGTAAGGAAATGCATTACCTCATACTATAAAAACAAATGGATTCACTGCAGAAAACAATGACCTCTGAGGTTCATTTACAGAAGACTGAATTTTTTTAAAATTATTTTTGGGAAGATTATTTGGGACAGAAGAGTCTTCATCTCTAAACACACAATGACTTGAAATTCATGGTTCTCTTAGGATGCAGTTTGAAAATTGGATCACAGTTGAATCCTCTCTGTCTCATGAGAATTATTTTCACAGCTTAAATAGTAGTCAGTTAGGAGTCAAATGAAGGAATTCAAAACCTTCCTCTGAAATTTCTTAGCTCAATGTTTCCTAAACTCTGTGCAACAGTTCTATTTGGCTGACTTAAAAGTATATTTCAGTTTAAACTAAGTTTGTGAAAGACTAAGACAATTAAATAGGCTTCTCTCTTTTTATAATACAAGCTAAATATAACTTATATTTAGTAAATTCACTCCCTTAAGTGTAAAGTTCAGTGACTTTAGACAAACACACTATCTTGCCACTACGACAACTATCAGGATATAGACCATTTTAATTACTCTACAAAGCCCCGTCACTACCCTTTACAAACAATCCCATCCCTGGACTTCCAGTCTCTCACAATCTTGAACTGGTTTTTGTTTTTTTTTACTTTTACCTTTTTCAGAATACACTATAAATGTAAATACATCTTATGTTGCTGCCTTTTGTGTCTAATTTCTTTAAATAGTATGAACGATTTTGAGATTCATTTATATCACTAAATTTACTCAATAGTTCATAACTATTTTGAAAAGTATGGTAAGTTGACTTATTTGACAGATGATAGACATTTGTGTTGTTTCCAAGCACTGAGCCATTTTCCAAGTTAACTATGCTATTTTGTATCCCCATCAGGATTTCACTTTAGAAATTCTAAGTCAGAAATTCTTGAGGTAGATGCCATGAATCAACATTTTAAGATAAATATCAAGTTGGCTCTCCTGCACATGAAAGTATGAGGTACCAAGTGTTCTAATCAAGTCTGATATTATTTCCCCTAACCATATACCATCTTAACTAGTATCAAGAACAGTTATTGAATTGCTGAGTTTATTAACCACCCAAATATAGTAAAGGAATGGCAAAAATAGACCACATATTATTTTTATATTACTTCTATAGGAGCCTTCCACAAAATGGTGGCTTCAAATAACACAAAATTGTAGCTTAGAGCATTGTTTCACTGGGTTAAAATTAAATTGCTGGCATGGTTACAGTACCTCTTGAAAGCTCTTGAGGAATCTAGTCTGTGGCATTTCCACTTTAATCCTAGAAAGCTTGCATCTCTATTTTTCCATAGTCATAGTTCATTCTCAGGACAGTTGGGGAAAGAGTTATCCCTTTATAAGAATGAATGTGATTTATGGAGTCTACCTGCATAACCCAGCCTACTCTTCGCCTCTCAGAATCCTTAAATTAGGCACACTGGTAAATTCTATTTTTTCCCTGTAAAGTTTCATAGGTTTCAGAGAATACAATATAGACATCCTTGGGGCCATTACTCTGCCTTCAATGGGCCACAATATTCTCATGATATTATTAGAAAATAATTTTAATTTTTCTTTCTTACTCATGTCTGGGCTTCCTTTTGATTTCATTGATTTAATAAAATTCAGAGCAAAATATTTAACCTATTGAAATTTCTATTTTTCCTATCTAAAGTAAGTAAATAACAAAAGGTGTTAATAACCTCAAAAACTGATGTCAATAGTACGTAATATTCTTTGTATTATAAACTTCCTGGTTTATCAGGTGAGTGTTTGCAAACATTAAAAGTAAAAATGTTTGTATGCTTATTACAAGCAATCTTTATTCTCCCCCTATAGACTAATGTCAGTAAGGAGGAAACGCAATCTACTGACCAGTCTTGGAGTGATGAGGTTGAGATAGAACATATTTGCCTCTGGTTACATAAGTAAAATGCAAAGTGGTACCTTTCAAAGACAGAAAAAAAATTAAAAACTGCATACGTTTTAGCCAGATATGGTAGTACACGCTTGTAATCCCAGCATTTGGGAGACTGAGACAGGAGGATGATAGGTTTAAGGCCAACCTCAGAAACTTAGCAATGCCCTTCTTCAAAATAAATAATAAAAAAGGTATGGGGTATAGCTTGGACGTAGTATGTCCTCAGATTCTATCCCCAGCACTCCTCCCCCCAAAAAGAAGCCGTATATATTTTGACCCTTTTCTCAAAATAGAGTGTTAATATATGCCACTTAAACAATTTATTGAATATGAAAAAAATTTGTTAAGGTGGTTTTGAACATGAAATATCAAAATTAATTTCATTTCCTTAATTTAAAAGACCTTATATTTATATGCACTTAGGAATTTTCATAAGGGAAGAAAACCTGAGGTTTGAATTTGGAAAGTTCAGGTTTCAATCCTGGGTCTGCTGTGAAATGAGAGACGGGAATTAAGTATGGAATTTTTCTAAACCTCGGTTTCCTCATTAGTAAAATGTAAATAATGATACATCCTCCCAGGAGTGTAATGTGTATTGAATAAATAAATAAGGAAAGACACATTAATTGTCAAAACTAAAGCCAATACCATTATATTACCCACCTCATGATATACAATGAACATTATACATAAATTATTCAAGACTGCAACCTGAAAATGTAGAACTGTCTTTTCCAACATATCTAAAAGTCTGAAGTTACCCACTTCATTTTAAATACTAATAAATAAATGATTGATAGATAAAATATATGCAACTCACAATATGCAATTTCACTTCTTGATATAAACTCTGGAAAAACTCTTGAATTCTTGAGGAAGCATAGGAAAATACTCACAAAAATTTGTAATTGTAAAAATTTAGAAATAGCTTTATGTCCTCTAGAAGATGGTATAACTAATGTGTCATTCAACAGAATATTATTATGCTACTGAAAATAAATTAATGACAGCTACATTAGTAACATGGATAATTCAGAAACCTTAATACTGCATTTTAAAAGTATTAAAAATATTGTATATTATACTACATATGTATTATATATTATTTATATATATATATATATAAAGGTACATTGAATCCTTTTATGCAAACTTTTAAATCATTATCTATGTGGTAGAAGTAGTACAAATAATTATATGAGAAAATAAATAGGATTGCCAAATAAGTACAGGATGCTTAGTGAAATATTGAATTTCAGATAAATAGTAATTTTTTTGGTGTATCACATGCAATATTTGGGACAGCTAAAAATTTGTTGGTTGTTTATCCACAATTCAAATATTATTGGCTGCCTGGATCATTATTTGCTAAAACTGGCAACTTAACAAACAAAGGAAAGATATACAAGGGACTTGAATTGTACTACTGATGTTTTATTTCTTAAACTGTGTAGTGGGTAAGTAGGTACTCACTATATTCTTCTTTATAACATTTTCAAAGTTTTAAATCTTTCATAGTATGTTAGAATGTTAATAATAAAAATGAACTGTTCACCAGAATAAAATCTCTATTTAAAGGATAAAACTAAGAGCTAAACCCAACAATACAGAATCTGACCTAATGACAGAAAATAAAGAAATTTTTAAAAGCACACAAATTTAAAATTATCGAAAGTAAGGTCAATAAAGTGACATCATGCTTTATTTTAATATCATAAGTATCTTTCATGATTATAGCATAAATTTATTTCTAAATTACTGATCTGATATAGGATGCATAATTAATTTTAGAATTCAGCATAGAATCTAAAACTAAGAACTCAAATGTTTACGTGACTCTAATAATTTCAGTTGTGGCTTAATCAATGAAATTATATTTTGCCATAGGTAAGAATTGTAATGAATGGGATATTTTAATCTATATAGAATAAGTTACAAAATATTAGCCTTCATTTAATTACTTAAGTTAAGAAGAGGAAAAACTGAATAAATGAAGCAAAATAATGAAATGCACATGTACTTCCCTGGTCACACTTAAAAACTCATGGCTCCTAATCATGAAAATGCATTCAGATCACCTGAGAAGTTTTAAAAATAGGGATGAGCAAAAAAGGTGACTTAACTGAAGGTGATGGGGGGGGGCACCCTAATGCACATGATGTACTTTCACAAACATATCAAAGTCAATCACTAAACTGAACTTGAGAAGGAGGGAGGGTGAGGGAGTGGGGCTGAAATTGCGGAAGGTACAAGCATGTGTGTTAGAAATGTGTGCATGTATGCCTTTACCCGCTTGTACCTAACAAAGATATATGATTACAATGCACCAATAAAAAATTTTAAAAAAAAAGAAAAAAGAAGCAAATAAATAAAATAAAAATAGGGATGCTTGGGCCTTATCACAGCAAGTCTGATTTACTTGATTTGGAGTAGGAACCAGTCATTGGTACTTTTTAAAACTTTTGAGGTGATGCTAATATATGGCCAGGATTCAGACCCACTGTCCCTAAAGAAAGTCCACACTCATATGGGAAGTTATGTAAAACAAAAATGATGTAAGAGCTGGCTCCTTAGAGAACCAACTAAAAAATCACTCAACTCCATTGGCTGTATACCATATACCAACAGTGTAACGTAAGTCTCAGGAAAAAAGGTATTTTAGAAGTGTAAATCCTTGCACATAGATAGTGCTCAATAAATAGATTTTCACTGCACTAGTTGAAATATCTAAATACCCTGAAGGGCAATATTACTTATAGCCCACATAGTAAGCCTCCAGGACTATCAATGAGACAGTAAGAAACTGTCTCATTGACCTAATTTCAAATTGCAGAGAATGAGCTTATACTTTTTAAAAAATCTTAGAAAGAGAATACTTCAATGTTTCCTAGCAACTCCTTGCCTTCACCACAATGAGATGGATTTAAGCCAGTCAGTTTTTATTTCTACTTGAGTAACATGAGGTTTGGTTTATGGCCTTTTTCCCCTAGCCTCATAATTAAATGACTAAATCCTATCCACAGCATTACCTACAGAACATGATTGGAGAAAGATTAGCCATTAAAGAGAGAGAGGATTGCTATTATAGCTTTTGAGGCCCATAACCACCCACTCTCTTAGGAATCCTATTATGGCTGAGCATTTGTGTTATTGGTATTGCAACTCAATTCACATATATCAAGCTGTAAACTCCATTTACAGTCAATCTATATTTCTAGGTCTCCTGTAATAACTTATTTATTTGTGTGTTTCATGTTGGGAGAAGTTATATGTTTCAGAATATCTTCAACTATTGGTAGTGACTCTGTAGCTTCCTTTTGGGGCACAATAAAGTATCTCACTCCTGTTCATTAAAAAGCAAACATCTGCTTTTATTGCCTTTGGTTTTAGTTAGAGCTTTGTAAAACCTCTTCTTAATGATTCGTGTGATTTCAGATATTTTCTAGCCTATTGGTCCAAATAAGCAGTAATAGTACCAGCAATCATTTCCCCTAGTGACAAATTCTGATAAGAACCAATATTATAAATCAGGATAAACAGACACCATGTTCAAGCGAACTGCGCATTTATTTCTTTTTATAATTAAATACAAGTATATCACTAGTGTGTGTTAACATCTTCAAATTCAACTCTTGAGAAACAAAAGACTGACTCTAGTTTAGTAGGTGAGCATGAATATTAGCCAACTATAGCACTCAATTAGCAGTAAAAGACATTACTTTGACAGAACAGCTTGAAGTGTTAGGTGGACTTTCATTTACTTTCCCTCCATCATGCTTACCTAAGTGAAAGATTTTTTCCTTTTTCCATGTTTAAATTCATTTCCTTGACAACAGGCATTGCAAACTCTTCAATGATTTCTCTGTGTCAAATGAATTTCTGTCACAAGGCTAAGATGAAATCTGTCTACTCCTGGTGACCAAATTGATCCAGCTGCAGCACAAGATGAAATAGATCATTCATCTAAGTTTGGCCATGCCAAAAGGTTGTTCCCTCCTACACACCATGGCTGCTGAAAAGTGGGAGAGTGACTTTATCTCACAGCTGGAGCTTAGGGCAATTGAGTGTTTTCATTACCTGTGAACATCAATGGCTTTGGGACACAATTAATCATGCTGAAATCCCTTCATTATTTTAATGAGGGTTTCTCTTTCCTTTAGCTGTGATGAAAGTTCAGGGGAAGAAATTTTTCTTATTATTACTGAAACTAAAGGCGAGCAAAGGAGGTGAAATGGAAACACCGGGAAACCTGAAGAAAAAAAAAAAAAAAAAACAGTTGTGCCTTTTGCTGCAGATCCATCTCTAAATCTGCAATAGGAAATGTCATGAGAAGTGAGGCTCAAAGGCAAGGAATCTGCTAGGGCTCTGGTATGTGAAGCAAGTAATTTCATCTCAAACTCTTTACAAGTTATTTATTCTGAATATTTGAGAAAACATTTTTAGAATGAGAGGAAGGAGAAATAAACGCACATATTCATGTAAACAGTGGGTAAAAATAAGTGTCCTCCATGCTCTTCAAATCAAATCACTATACTGTTCTTCTCTAATGAAGGTCTGCGATAATTGCTGTTTGGAAAGTGGAAGAGTTTAGGATGTTCTTTAAGCATGTGAGCACTAACAATATTGAGCTTCTGTTTGAGAATCTTACTGAGAGTGATTTTGAACCATAGATAAACACTAAGGTTCATAAGACCAGTCAGTATTTTCTTAAAGCAGTGATTGCAAACTTAACATGCATCAAAATCACCTGGATCATGGATTACTCGACCTTATTCATAGAGATTCTGATTCAGAAGGAATGGGTGGGTACTGAGACTACTCATTTCTCACATGTTTCCAACTGTTGCTGTTACTGGTGGTACAAGCACTGCATGTTGAGAACCACTACTTTAAAGCCATCACAGTAAGGTAGCGATGGTTGTTTAATTGAAAAAGTAGCCAAAGAATGTTGCTGCACCCTAAGGCCTCAGAAGCTCTTTCTTGTGAAGACACTCCTAGGATAATGGTACTGAAGTTTAGTAAGTCTGAAATGTTAAACAGACTTTATACTGTCTGGTTTTCCACTATCTAAACAAATTGCTTGTCATTAAACAATAACTGCAGTGGGTATCTCTCACCACTACAGAGAGTTTCTTCAATGACCTCTTTCTCTTTTGCATTCCCTCTTATCATTACTTACAGTATTAAAGGAAAATGGAAACACTCTATCATTTACCACGAGTTTTTGTTTATATTGCTGAAAAGTAGGATTTCATATAAATCCAAACCTGTAGATCTTGATAGATGTTTCAGATTAATTCTCAAGTCATGTGGACTGACCTTGGAAGACACATTATATGTTATATAGTATACTCAGTTCAAATCTTTCTTTATAGTTCAGACACTAGAATCCAAGTCATATATATTCACAAAGTTAAAAGCAGTATTAGAACCAAAATTTTTTTTACTTGTCTTCCAAAGTTCTATCTTACGCATATACTCAATCAGTTCATGTATGTGTGTTGCTGGGGAAGGGATTAGTTGAGATTGAACCCAGTGGTATTTTACTTCTGAGCTACACACTCAACTCTATTTTATTTTTAAACAGGGTCTGGCTAAGTTACTAGGAGCCTAAATTGCTCCTAAATTAGGCCTTAAATCTGCAATCCTCTTGTCTCAGCTTCCCAAGTACTGGGAATACAGATGTGTGCCACCACACCCAGCTTCACTTACTTCTTTATTCATACATTCCCTCACTATTAGACAAATGGTATTACATGTGATATATATGTCAGAAACTTCTAGGTATTAGACATGCAAAAGAAGGAAAGGAAGAATAGAAGCAACGTCTACTTAGTGGCCACACTGTCCCAAGCACCATGCCATGGGAGAGACATGTATAGTCCTCAATTAAACTTAAGACTGACTTTTAGGAATATTACCATTCTTAACTTTACTAGTGAACAAACATATTGAACATAATATTTCAACCCCAAATTTTATGTCTTTTATATCATAAGACATGGCATTCCTATGCAGGGCAGGAGAAAATAAAAACTTATGCAGACTTATTCTTTATTTTGAAACCGGGTCTCACTAAGTTCCGGAGTGCCTCACTAGGTAGCTGAGGCTGGCCTCGAACCCGGATCCTCCGGTCTCAGCCTCCCGAATGCTGGGATTACAAGCGTGCGCCACCACGCCCGGCTATTATGCAGACTTAAACAGGAATAAATTCAATGAAGTGTCATTAAAAACCTCCTGGTGTAATAGAGTCACCACAGGGACATAAGAAGGGAAGGAGCAGTGAAATCTGCCTATGAAAATATTTTAGCAAACATAATACTTATTAGGAACATAATATGTACTAAAAAGTTAGGCCACATTGATTTGATTCTTTCTACAGACCTGTCCAGAAAGTAACATTATCTCTACTTAAAAAATGGAAAATAGAAAGGATTGTGCCCAGGGCCACAAAAATGATAAGCATTTAAGATTGATTTGGCTAATTCCCAAGTCCATGTCTTCCCATAAGCCCTACTTCACAGCCTTAACATTCTGTGTGCTACGTCAAGTTCTGTTTCATATTTTTCTTTCTTTGCAAAGTTTCCCAGAAAACAAAAACAAAAACAAAAACAAAAACAAAAATCAAAAAACCTCTATCTTGGCATAGTGGCACACACTCAGTAATTGAGAATAATCCAAGTAATCCCAATACTTGGTAGACTGAGGTAAGAGGATCGCAGGTTCCAGGCCAGCCTCAGAAACTTAGTGAGTCCCTCTGCAACTTAGCATGATCCTCTTTCAAAATGAAAAATAAAATAAAAATAGACCTTTAGGTATAGTTCAGAGGTAGAATGACCCCTGTTCAATTCCCAGTAACACACATACATGTACATGCACAAAATCCTCTTGTATCTCTATCCCATTTGTTCTATTTTGTTGTTGTTGTTGTTTTGTGATGCTGCAGATTGAACCCGGGGCATTCTAACACTGAGTTACCCCCTCCCAGCCCTATTTTATTTTTTCTACTTTTTACCTACACACTGTCAGTGAACGTCTGCTCTGCTCTGAAGTGAAATCTGTGCCTCCATATGTTGCTTCAAGGCACATGGAAAGCACAAACTGCAGAAGCATCCACACAGTGGTACTAAAGGTTTCACTGGCAAATTGCCTCCTGCCCTTGATGCTTCAGCGTATCATATCCTAGGATGTCCCCCCACTCTTTCTTCTTCTTTTTATTTATTTTTATTTTTTATTTTTTGACAATCGTCATTATGAGCTTTACTCTTAATGGAGCAGAATAGGCAAAGAGATAGAACAATGCTCTCCTTGGAGGACTACAAACAAAACAGTGCTTCAAGAGCATTATTTTGATAAAGAAATTTATCCTGTCAGAAGATGAATAGAGTTGATAAGCTCAGTATCTCTAAAGACTTTCCCAAACTTGTACTTTCAAAAAATTAATAATACAAAGGAGAGTGCTTTAGGAAACGAAGAGTACAGTAACTACATTCTGTTTTATTAGAGAAAGATAGGCTTCCTTCCCAGGGTAACAAGGTTTTTCACAGTTATCTGCCTTCCAGAATGATTAGATCTATTTAAACCCATCATGGCCGTGCAGTGTCTGTTGATTCCTAGGCGGATGGTGGGACTCCTGGGGCAAGCAGCCCTGTGTGCAGGGGAAGCTTTATCCTGGGCAGTCAAGTGATGCCAGACTGCTGACTGCTTCTGTGTCACTCTGTGGTTCTGACAATGCCACAGGGGACTCTGAGCATTAAGAAGCTCCAGAGACTAATAATGCGAGCACTAATCGTTAGCATCTCTCAGAATTCTTGTAGTTCTCATCTCCAGATTTTCCAGCTGCTGTTTGTGTAATTGAAGAAAACGACACAGCCAAAGGGAGGCAATTTATCTGTGTGCCTCCCTGGAGCAGAGCAACCTAGCTGGGTTGCATAAAAAAAAAAAAAAAAAAAAAAATCCAGGCAAAGGAAATAATTGATCATCAGGGGCCTGTGGGTGTGGTCTTTCCTATTATAATAGATCTGAATTGTGAGAAAGAAAAAGATAATGTTAAGAGGAATTAAAAATCGTTAGGCTATAAGGCAATCTTGAAGAAGCATCCTCCCATCAGACAAAGCAACTTCAGCAGAGAGATGAGCAGAAACATCTGCATTTATTATTCAAAACACAAAAAATAATGGAGAATGACATTTTAGGTTAAATAATCTGGATTGTGCTCATTCGATTTGAGTCACCAAGTTGAAAGGATACTGAGAGATGATTAGTCTAACATAACCAGTTATACGTATAGCATAAACATCATCTCAATATTTGTTATGATATTATTATGTTGCCCATAAGATTAAACTTATACTACATTTCAGGGAATGAAGTCATGTGACTACTAGACTGAAAGGCCTCTACAAATGTACAGAATGAACATTCTTTTAGGAAACTTTCTAAGTGCTCAGATATACATGCAGGTGATTCACGATTATTTTTAGGTTTTTCAGTTTATCTGGTGTCTTGGGGCACTGGAAGACAAATAAAAGCAGGAAGGCAAGAGTGGAATTAACATGTAAGTACTTAGTGATGTTAGCAATCTCAACACTGCCTGGAAAGTTATTAGAAAGCTCAACCATGAACCCAACTCCAGACAGACAAAATCCAAATCTGTATTTTAACCTGAGCATA
Source organism: Graphiurus murinus (assembly GCA_004027655.1). NCBI lineage: Eukaryota > Metazoa > Chordata > Mammalia > Rodentia > Gliridae > Graphiurus > Graphiurus murinus. The sequence goes on along the minus strand of PVLC010003369.1, from coordinate 74,853 downwards.
CAGACTCTCTGGAGTTCATGCTAATCATCCTTCAGCAATTAGCATTCTACAGTATAGTTCAATGTTCGCAGTCGCACCAAAATATCTTAACTACAGGCAAACAGATTTAAAGAAGAAAGAAAAGCATACAAGTTGAAATTAGAGATAATTAGGGTATCATATGGGAGCACATTAGAAAATCCCTTACTCAGCTTCAAAACTTGTGAAGTTTTCCTTTATTAAAAAAGTGATTTTTCATCCCAGATTTCTTATCATTCATCTTTGTCCTCTGCATCTAGGCTAAGTTCTGGCATCACTGTCACAATTCACCCTTTTTATATGGAAAAGGGGGCAGATAGCACCAGCTAGGGTACAATTGATTTGAGGTTATAAGATTCCACTAGTGGAGTTATACTTCACCATGAACCACTTGCTATCTAGGCCTCACTTAGTGAAATCTCTTTTTTCTGGCTTTACTTCAGAGTGCCTGTCTTACTGGTACTCCACTCACCCCATTGCTTTACTGAATCTTTTGATAGAAGAAGGTGATGCCCTGGGATGAGATTACATCAGTGTGCTTAAGGTAACCATGCTGGATGGAGCAAATGACTTGAGAGTAAGCTAAACAAAAATGGCCTCTTAATATGTTCTTCTAAAGCAATTATGTTATTAAGGGTATAAATGTGCCAAATAGATTATCTCTAGCATACCTTGGTCAGATAAAAAAGATGGAAAACTGAAGAAAATTTCAAATGTGATTTTCAACTAATTAGTATTAACATCTATATGCATATACAGTTTTTAAAGTATCAAATAAAATTCCAAAGCTAGTCCATTTAGTTCATTTTCTATTGCTATCACAAAATGCAGGAGGTTGGGTACTTTTAAGAAAAGAGATTTATTTAGCTCACATTTTTGGAGGCTGAAAGTTCAAAATCAGACAGTCTTCTGTTTGATCTCTGGTGAAGCAAGACAGAAGAAAAAATGAAGAAAAGCAGGGATGTGGTCTAAAAGATGGGAGTTCTTTCCTATAGAACCAATAAACTTTTTACAGAAAGAAAGGTTTTCTGGCAAAATTCAGAAGAAATTAGAAATTGGAGGATTGTTGCTTATGTTTTTGTTCCCAGTGTTAGTCCCAAATAATGTTTTTCTATATGACTGGAATTTACATACTTCAAAATGTTCAAACCAAGATTTCAAGTGAGCAAATGAGTACTATGGCCTATTGTTCACATACAGATGAATGGTGGAGTTGCCAGTTAAATAACTTAATAATGAATTTTAGCTCTGAACATACTGGGATCTATATTTGGAGTAGTAACATTTTAAGTGTTAAGTGTAAGATTAATTTATTTTTATTTTATTTATTTTGTGGTGGAAGAGTGAGGTACCTCAGTCAGTGCCCAGCACATAAAGAGATAACAAACAGTGAGTATTTGTTTGCCTCTCCTCACAGCCAGATCCTCAGAATGCTTAGATATTAATGCATTTTCTTCACACTAACTTCTCTTATGCCATCTGACAGAAACTATCCCTGCCTGGTTCATTTTCTAGGCCTCCTACTTCCTTTGCCCTTGTTCTCCACAGTTTATCTTCTCTTACTCCCTGAAAATATTTCATATGAACTCCCTTGACCCCTTGACTTTCACATTCTTCCCCTAACTACTCCTTTGTGTTCGCAAAAAGTTTCTATTATCCTCATCAATAAATTTAATCCCCTAGTTCTGTAAGTTTCTGTACCTCACGATTCTCTGGAGAGCCTCTTTCTTCCACTATTCTCATTCTCATGCCTTTTTATATACTTTTATTGGTTCATTATAATTATACACCATAGTGAGGTTCAAAGTCATATAAACAAACACGCGCACAGTCTTGGTTTCTCTTCTGGTTCCCCTGCTAACCACTCCTCCCCTTACGTAATAGTGAGATCCGTAGTGATACCTTCACACGTAGGCACAGCATAATTTGAACTGTTTCTTTCATCAGTTCTTCCTTTTTCCCTCCCCACCTTCTTCCCTCATCCCCTTCCACTCTTCCACTGGTCTCTCTCCTCATTTATCAAAAGTCTCTTTTGTTTCCTATTTTCTCTCTGGCTTCCACATATGAGAGGAAACATTTGACTCTTCAGTTCATAAGTTTGGCCGGTCTCACTTAACATAATATTCTCCAGTTCCATCCATTTCCCTTCAAATGACATATTTTTTTTCTTCTGTATGGCTGAGTAAAATTTCGTTGTGTGTTTATACCACATTTTTATTACCCATTTATCTGTTGATAGACACCAAGATTGGACCCATAATTTGGCTATTGTGAATTGTGTTGCTATAAACATGGATGCATATATATCACTATAGAATTCTGACTTTAATTCTTTTGGAAAGATACCCAAAATAGTTATAGTGAGGTCATATGGTGGTTCCCTTTCTGGTCTTTTGAAGACCCTCCATACTAATTCCCATAATGGTTTTACTAATTTGCAGTTCCACTAACAGCGTATAAGGGTTTCTATTTCCCTGCATCCTCATCAGCATTTATTATTGTCTGTATTCTCGATGATTGATTTTTTCATTCTTATACCTTTGAACTGTTCCTTTGCATCTGTTTTTGCTCTTCCTTCCAAATATGATTAAACCTTTAGCCATAAAAGGATAATAGTTCTCCCTGTGCTGGCAGAAATTCATTCCTCAAGTGGCACAAACTCATTTGTATATCTCATACTTGTATCTCATAGAATAGCAGACATTTGCATATATATATATATACATATATATATATATATATAATAGTCTCAAAATCTTCTTTTAAGTTTTTTAGTTTAGACTAAGCATCTCAACTCATTGAACTTAGATTATTTAAACTTAGATTGTATTGAGAGGCAATGAAGGAAGTGATATAGCTTGCCTTATCTTAGAAAAATATCTGATATAACTTAGGTTGATAGCAAAGAAGAACCGCAATGTCTAGGTACTCTCAGAGGACACAGAGCTACAGAAACACAGACCAAGAGGATACAGAGAAATCCAGGGGCTGGATGTCAAGATGAGGTTGTAAGTGCTATTTCCAAACTTTCTTAGTGCTTGGTTTGTAAGAAGATTAAAGAATAAGACTTAAAAAAATACTATCAAGAAGGGTACTTTCATAAATTTTTAAAAAATATACTTTTGATCAAGAAATTCAAGCTAAATATACATTTAAAGCATTAAGCTTTACATTGATTTTAATAATAATATTTAAATAGTCATCAACTTTATAGCACCAATGATAGACATAAAACCAATATAACAAAATGTGCTATTTATTTTCCTATTTGTGTATTTTGTTTTAACAGAGAATATTAAATAAATGTTGGTTAAAATAAATTTGAAGATGGGTGTGGTGGCACACACTTGTAATCCCAGTATTAGGGAGGCTGAGACCGGAGGATCCATGTTCACCACCAGCCTCAGCTACTTAGTGAGGGCCTCCGCAACTTAGTGACACCCTGTTTCAAAGTAAAGAATAAAAAATAGGACTGGGGATGTAGCTCAGAGGTAGAATGCCCCGGGGTTCAATCCACAGTACTGAGAAAATAAATAAATAAATAAATAAATAAATAATAAATAAATTTGAGATTTTTTTTATTTCAAAATGATTTTCCTTGGGCTGGGGGAGTAGCTCAATGGTACAGCACTTCTCCAGTATGCTGGAGGTCCCAGGTTTGGTTCTCAGCACCACAAAATAATAATAAAATAATTATGAAATTATAAAAATAATAATAAAATAATAAAAACTAAAATAATTTTTCCTCATCATATTAAGAAATGTTTATGTTGTTCATTATAAGAAATCACTTTAAATCTTACTATGACATATAATTACAATGCATCAATAAAAGTATAAACAACTTTAAAAAGGAATTACTTAAATAAAAAAGAAATGATGTGGTAAGCAATCTGCAAATCTGCAAAAGCATCTGTCTTTGTTCAGACTATTTCTGACCAGTAATAACATATATTAGGAAGCTTTCACATTATGTGATAACAGTTTATACTGACACCTTACAAAACAACTAAATCTCTCCTATTAGGTTTCAGCAAAATGTGACTGGGGAGCACATCCATCAGCCTTCTGTTCTTAGAACAATATGTAGAGCACCCTTACACACATTTTTCTTTTTTTCTCATCTCATTCGGCACCATCTGAATCAGTGTGCCTCTTTGTTTTGCTATATGCACTAAGACTGTTTTCAGCATATGCCTCACACAGCTATCTGCTATTGCAAAAGACAGAGCGATATGGATGTTCAGGTCTTCATTCTTCATTCTAAGAATGACTGCAGAATTGGCTCTTACACAATATTCAACTACAAAAATTCTATGAAAATATGGCAGGGACACATACTTCTCACACTGTCTTTTCTTATCCATCTGTCATCCTTCAGGAAAGTGCTAACCACCATACTTCTCCCCATTTTGGCTACGTATATTTTTTAAAATATACATCTTAAAATATTTTAAGCTCCAGGTGGTCTGAGAGAAACGTATAAATCCTTCATCTTTAAAACTCAATGTTAAAGTGAGATTGGCTCTGAAAAGTTAACCCAGCTGAAATGATTGTTCATATACCAGGCCCAATACTCCATGTGGATGAAACAAAGTGTATACGTTGAGACTAGACAGAGTAAATATCCTCACTTTAGGAAAATATAGAAAGGTTCATTTTATTGCAAACATTCCATATGTAAAAATAAAGTATGTTTTCACATATAGTGGGCTTCTAAGTTCTTTAGTGTGTTTTAAGATGCTTAAAGCAGCAAGAGTGGGTACCCATATATTAATATAGCTGCCAGATGATGGTTTTTCAAAGGATAACACAGGACACCTTCCCAGTGTGTGGGAGAATAGTAGGCGAGAGGGAAGGACTGATGCATAACTGACAATCCTAATAGGACCAGATGGTGGTGAATACTCACAGAGCTTTTTAATATTCACCATTCCTTATTCCAAGCAATTGTGTAGGGACTTCCTGTATGCCAGAGATTTCAAAGCTAATTGTCTCTGTATCTGCTGCCATAACTGTGTTTGTCCCAGGAGAAAGTTGGGGATGGGTGGGCAGAAGATAATATAACATGGACTTTCTGGAACACTACTACTTACTTATTCAACTGTCTATTAATTATGTAATTTCACAGGTCATATATTGTAGAAAGTTTAGCAAGGGAGAAATCAGGTGCCATTTGAGCTCTGAGGCTGGATGAGGGATGAGAGAGAGGCAGGGGCGGGGGGGAGGAACAACTATGCTTTATTTCATGAGAAAACCATAAATTCATGCTCAATGTCAAAAAACAATGTTATTTGGAGAAACATCAAAGTCCATACAAAGAAATGGCAGCAAAGTGAGAGTCTCCAGCATTTGTATTAGAGTCTCTGAAGTGTGAGAAAAAGTCCTGAAAACCCACATTACTCTGTATTTTGCAATAGAAGATAGCTGTGTGAGGCATATATTTTATTTCTATGGGTCATCTTTAAATCACTAGCAACTAACTATCCTTCATTTTTACTTCCTGAACACCTACTGTGTGTTGTTGGGGGCTATAAAAAAACATACTGGGTAGGTCTGAATTCCCTAGGAAAATAGAATCAATGGTGTATGTGTGTGTGTGTGTGTGTGTGTGTGTGTGTGTGTGTGTGTGTGTGTGTGGAGTAAGGCAGAAAGATTAAGAAAATGAATTGAACAGTTGTAAAGGCTGACAGGTTCCAAACCAACAGCCTGATGGCAGGCTGGAGACCCAGGCGAGAGTTGATGTGCTTGGTGTCTGAAGGACCTCTGGAGATAGGCAGAATCTCTCTTTCTCAAGAGGGAACTTAAGTCTCCTTTTTTAAAATATCTTCAACTGAGTGGGTAAAGCTTACTTAATCTCTAGAGAATAATCTGCTTTAACCAAGGACTGACTTAAGAGGAAATTTTGTTTTTAAAATAACATTATACAACATCTAAACTGTTTGATCAAACATTTTAGTGCCACCACCTAGCCAAGTCAGTACATAAAATTAACTGTTGCACATTTACCTTCCACAATTATCTTAAAGAGAAATTATCTCCACAGAGATCTCTTCAGTTACCTGTATCATTTCTATTTTATGAAAATATCTGTTCCCAGTAAAATTTGTTTAGGAAATGCAAACTTTATAAATTTAGTTTCCTATGGACATCTCTTAAATATTGTTTTATTTAAAAAGGAAAAATTATGAGATATAAAAATAAATTCACCAATGTTTTTCTCCTGTATTCAAAATTACCTTTCTCAGCATCCAGTTTTGATTTTATTATTTGATATCACCAAGCTTTCTGAAGGCACTCAGCACTAGAGAATACTTGTTCTACATGGTGGTGTTGCTCAGTTACAAGGACTCCCAACTATGTAGGGTACAATGTGTTCAGTATAAAAAATATCACTTATATTTGAGCAATATTTCTGTTTAGTACAGCAAAATAGAAGTAGCTACTACTTTATTGTCAAAAATGTTAGCAAAGTCAAAAATAGCAAGCTTTAAAAAAAAAAAAAAAAAAGCTGGGCATGGTGGCACACATTTGTAATCCTAATACTTGGGAGGCTGAGACAGGAGGATTTCAGGTTCACAGCAACTTAATGAGGCCCTCCACAACTTAGTGAGAGCCCATTTCAAAAATAAAAATAATATACAGGTAGGGATATATCTCAGAGGTATAAAACTCCTGGATTCAATCTCTAATAACAAAAATAAAACAAAAAAGTCAGGTATGGTGGTGTACGCCTATAATCTCAGTATTTGGGAGGCTGGTATAGGAGGATCGCAGGTTTGAGACCTGACTCAACAACTTAGCAAGTCTTCAGCAAATTCACCAAACCCTGTTTCAAAAATAAAAAAAGGCCTGAGGGTATAATAAAAAAGGCCTGAGGTAGCTTGACCCTGGGTTCAATCCCCAGTGTCAAAAAATAAATAAACAAAAATAAAAAAGGAAACAAGAAAGATGCGGCCAATAGAGCCAATAGGACTGATTATTTTATAGTATCTGTGGCTAATATTGTATCAAGGAGACATGCCTAAGGCCAGTCTGTAATATTCCCACCCTATCACACTTAGGATATATGTCATCTAACATATTACTCATTTCTATCTCTCTTATTGGAATTTTAGGAATAGGAATTTAGAAGCAATTTAAAAATTTTCACTATTTAAACTGCTGGTTGCCCAAGCAGACAAATCATATTAGACATTATTCCCTGAAAAATCATTTCATGAAGCTTTTAATCACATATCACATATTAAAAATTGAGGATGAATGGCATGTCTTCACTTGGCACAGAAAGAAACTGAGATATATAAAACATAATTAAGTTGTACTTAAAATTATAAATCAGTACAAAGCTCAAAATGGAATCCTAGTGATATTTTTATTCATATTATTTGTCTATTCAAAGAACAAAACAGCATCATTTGTATTTCATAAGGAATAATAAATCATCCTAAATTTCCTTCTAAACCCTAGATAATATAAATCTAATATTCAAAAATGAAAAAAGCACCTTAGATTAAAATATCAATATAACTGTCTTCAGAGGAATCAACTGAAATATTAAATCTAAAAGAAGTTTGTTTATACTTACAGGCTCAGTAAAAAAATATTAAAGTCAGTTTGTCTAAACAATAAACCTGAAAAATCAAGTTGCCAGACTCAAATTTTTATAGGTGACATTGTCTATTTTTATGGTCCTAAACATATTGATGACACCTAGATAATATATTTTGGCCATATAATGCAATGATTCATTCTACTAATTTTTTGCTACTTCTTTTTTAACATACTTTTTAATAGTGAAATATAAGGAAGAGACTCTTATTCAAAAGACTAGTGTCAATTTAAAATTATCAAGTCAATAAATGGCTAACAATTCTTGTAATTTTGTCATCTTTTCAAGGCACCTTTTCATTTTATTTTACTTTATTGGTGCAGTATAGTCTCACATAATACTGTTGTTCACAGTGATACTGGCATACATGCACACAGCACTTGGTAAGCTTTTCTCTGGCTCCCTCCCCACTCCTCCCTTCCCCATACAGGACACTGAGATTGACATTGGTCTTTTCACATATGTATATGATGTCAATGGAAGTGTTTTCTTCATTAATTCTCTATCCTTCTTTTTCCTATCTTCTCGCAAACCACCTCCCACTTTACACTGGAATTTCTCCTTCATTATCTAAAGTCACTTTTGTATCCCAATTACTTCCTAGCTTCTGCATAAGAGAGAAAACATATGACCCTTCACTTTCTGTGACTGGCTAGTCTCATTAAAATAATGTTCTATAGGTCCATCCATTTTTCTGCAAATGACATAATTTTATTATTCTTTATTGTTTAGCAGAATTCCATTATGTATGTATACCATACTTTTGTACTCCACTCATCTGTTGATTCCATAATTTAGCTCTTGTGAACTGAAGGCACCATTTTAAGTGTGTTCAACTTTGGGAATCACTAACAGAAAAAATGCTCATTCTAGCTTCTGTTTCATACTGCACTCTTGAAGCTATGCTGCAGGATTAGAATTCATGGCTGGCACTCCTTCTATGTGGTCTCCACATGCTTAGATTCAACCAACTACAGATCAAATATACTCTGAAAGAAAAATGTGCCTATACTGAAAATTCAAAGACATTTTTCCAGTCATTATTCCCTAAAGAATAAAATATAAGTTCTTTATATCATATTTACATTATATTAGGCATAATAAGTAATATAAAGAGGATTTATTTTATAGGAAGTTGTGCACAATTCATGTGAAAATAGTCATTTTATATAAGAGACTTGAGCTGGGCATTGTGGCACATGACTGTGACCCCAGTAGTTGGGAGGCTGAAATAAGTTAAAGTCAGCTCAGCCAGCAACTTCTGTTTCAAAATAAAAAGTAAAAATTTAAAAAGGGCTAAGGTTTATCTCAGAGGTAGAATGTCCCTGGGTTCAATCCCTAGTTCAGTATCACAAGAGAAAGAGAGAAAGAAAGAGAAGAAAGACTTGAAAATCTGTGGATTTGGACATTTGCAAGGTGTCCTACAGCAGTATGTGCACGTAGTTTATCATAGTATTAGTCTCAGAAGAATGAAGAAGCCAGATAAGAAAAAAAAAAAAAAACAAGGAAGACAATAGAGAGTGCTTATTAAGTGAGTGAGTTACTGCTGTGGACAACCTTCATTCCATATGGCAAGGTACGTTCGGCAGAGGGTGAGGAATATGTCCTGGCACATGCTTGTAATTCCAGTACTTGGGAAGCTGAGACAGCAAGATCATAGGTTCACAGTCAGCCTCAGCAACTTAGTGAGACCCTGTTTCAAGATAAAATAAGATAGACTGGGGTTGTAGCTCAAAGGTAGAATACCCCTGGGTTCAATCCTCAGTCATACACATACGGCATGTATGTCATCACTGTGAACTATATAATGATGTGAAACGATGATGCACCAATAACCAATAAAAGTGTAAAAGAAAAAGCCTTCAAAGTAAAACCTGAAGGCACTTGCTTTAACAAGGCAGTGAGTACCAGGGTTATATTGTTTGGAAACTAACAACATCCATTATTAGATCTTAGCCCCAGATATGGACTGGATTCATAACTACAATGTGGTTATCAGCCTTTGACACTTTATCTCCTGGACTCCACTGGTGAACAGTGCTTTTTATTTACCTAGATTGTAGCCTATGGCAGGAATTCTCCATAATGAGAGTTTGAATAATATTTTTAACAGCCTAGTTAGTTAGCATAAAATTACCATGTTAATTTAAAAATTATTAAATTTTTAAATAAATTTAATAAATAAAAGGTCATCCTTTCAAATAATTCATATAATTCTATGAATTGATATTATTTCTTTTTTTGTTTTGTTTCATTTTGTTTTGTTTTTCTAATTTTTTTATTGGTGCATTATAATCATACATTTTTTTTAGGTACAAGCGAGATATTATTTCTTAAATAAGAAAATTTACTTCACTTAAGGTAAAATGAGCTTGTGTTCTGATATGCTTCTAAAAAGAGTCTATCTTGTCTATAACACAACCATAGTGTCTCTTTCATAAGGAAGAACTTCATTTTGTATTTTGTAAATTTAAAAGTACTGGGAGTCACTGATACAAGCAGTAATCCACTTCATATATATTTTCTTTCTGAGTATTATATTCACAGAGACACATTGTCCAAAAAAAACATCTTTAAAGAGTTGAAGGCAAATTCTCTTTTTATGGAAAAGTTTTAAGTTTTATGAGAAATTTAATTAGACATTTGATCAAGTACTTTCCAAAGGGTATGCAATTAACCAGATTGCAAATAGCATTCAAAATGGGGAAAGATCAGCATGTTATCATAAGCAGATTTAAAATGCAATAGAGAAGTATAACTCATTATACATTTTAGTCATTTATAAAAACAAAGACAAGAAAGTATAGTTAATATTGAGAAGTTAATAAAACTTCTCAATGCAGAATTTATTAAAATTTTAAGATATCTAAGAGATTCCATAAGAATGGAGAGTATATATTTTTGTGTCTCTCTGGTGAAATAAAATCAGAGTAGAATTTGTTCAGAAGACCATCAATTAGAAAGATGCTAATTATTAATACACTTTGAAAATTGATTAGCATGCAAATAAAATGAGCTTGCCCTTATAAAGCTTAATTCATGGGCAGACTCAATATACACATATCAAAATTTATATACTAGTAAGAACATCAAATAAAAATATGTAATTATTTAGAAATGACAGGCTAAGATGAATACTACAGCTTCATAGGAGGGCCTCATTATTAGTGAGGACTCTGTTGAAAAGATGGGGATTGATGTGTCCCTAAAAGACTGATAAAGTTTAGATAGGGTCAGACAACCTTGAAGTTAAAAAAAAAATGAGTTTAGATACCTTACAGTAGTACTACTTAGAACAGTGACTTTCATAATGACTATTGATATATTAACTATACAATGAATAAATCAATATTTAATAATTCAGTATCTCAATATAATTATTAAACATATATGCAATCATTATAGGATAGATCAATGAGTTTTACCAATGGATAGACCAAAGAGATATATTTCATTTCAGTATTCTATTTAATATTTATATGATTTTTCCCAAGCATCAGATTCTATATCATTAATTAAAGTATTTAATGCTACTAAATTTTAAAAAACCTTTTCTTAAGGACCAGCAGGAGGGGAATAATCTTTATCTATATTATTAAAGGTTAAATTTTAAATCAATCCAGATTTGGGTTCCTTTGACTAAAATAGGAAAAAACTACCTGGAAAACAATAAGAACCTTGTCCCCTCTATCAATAATTTTTTTTCCTGTTCAATAAGAAGCAATGGAAAATAGTTTTATGTCTAGGAGGATTGGGTAACAACCTAGACAGTGTGGGTTGGGCAAACTTATCCCCAAAATAATAATACCAAAAGGTCTGATAGTCATTATTTTTGAGTTATGCCACTCTGATGTCCTTAAAATCTCTTGTTTCTTTAGATCATACACATGGCTAAAATTTAATTAGTTTTTTTTTTAAGATTATATACCAGGCACATTTTTATATGCCTTGTATATAGTACCCCAAATTCCTTACAATTAATTTAAGTAATATTATTATCCCAATTTTACAATTGAGGAAAATTAAGCTATAATGAAAATTTTAAAATTTCCCAAGCTCTAAGAGATGGCAAGATTTGAACCCAGGATGTTTTAGAAACATGATAACATTTAATCACAAAGTTATTAACTTTTTAAATTATACCTATATTCCTCTGCTTTGTCCTATCATTGATTAATCTGAAAAAATCCCTAGCAATCACATTTTCCCAAAAATATATTATACCTATCATAAGGTATTCATCATTTACTTCTTTTGTTCCGATTCTCTCTCCTCTGCTAAGAACTCTGGTGCCTGACAAGACTCAAAGAATACTTTAACATGACTGTTGAGATATTGTCCATTATTATGATTGAAACAAAATTGGGCTGCTTTGTCTGAATATATTAACATCCTGTAACAAACCAGAGGAATTAGTGACATTACTGTGCAGCCACTTCTCTTTATCCTGGGTGCCACTACAGTCACTTCTGGGTACTAGATCCACTACAAGACATGCTATTATAGGAAGAGAGTGTCCTGGTAATATTATTAACTGTCAGAGCACTAAATTCATACTATACTCTGTAAGTAAGTGGAAAGAATTCTTGTTGTTTCTGTTATTTTTTACATTGGCCCAAGGCAATGCATTTTGTATTCCTAGTTATCTCATGGAGACTTGCATAAAAATAGCTGTTCATATGGGCCTGAGACACAATGTTTATGTCTGAGCTAGAACAGAATATGTGTGACTGACACAAGGCTGATTTCAAAATTGTCTTTCCTCCTTTAAAGACTTGCACACATCACTTCTTAAGCATGAGTTTTTTTCTCATAGACTCTTCAGTCCATCAGACAAATGCATGTGTGATAAACCAGCCTACTAAGGCACCTGAAATCCTAGAGTTAAGTGTTATATAGAAGGCAAAATACATTGATAGTGCAGGAATTACCCATATCCAACGAGTAAAAAGTGCAACTGTGTTATAGTTCACCTTAATTGTCTAAAGATATTTTTCTAGGTATAAAATTCTAGGTTTCCAGGTTATAAATTGTATTTTCTTTCCTTGTATTAAAATATTGTTCAACTCTCACTTGGCTTGCATTGTTTAAAATGAAAAGTGTGCTGTTATGATATTTAACTTTATTATTCTGTACATCTTTGTTGTTGTTGTTCTGTGGCTGTTCTACATATTTTTTGTAGAATTTAATAAATTCAATTATGATGTATGTTTCAGATCTGTTGAATTTCTTGTATCTAGGGATATATGATTTGGTTGTTTAATTTGGAAAATATTCATGTTCAGCCATTATTTCTTTGATTATGTATATTATTTCACTTAAAATTGTACCACAACCTCCTGATAATATATTTTTAAGCTATTTTCCTTTGTGGGTTTTATTTTGGATACATTTTTTTTAGGATCTCAAAATTGAACCCAGAGGCATTCTACCTCTGAGCTTCAACCCCAGTTCTATTTTATTTTTTATTTTGAAGCAGGGTCTCGCTAAGTTGTAGAGGACCTCACTAAATTGCTGAGGCTGTTTTCAAACCTGTGATTCTTCTGTCTCAGCTTTCCAAGTACTGGGATTACCGGCATGTGCCAGCCACCACACATAGCTATTTTGGATAGATTCTATTACTATATCTTCAAGTTCACTAGTCTTTCCTTCTGTGTTTTCTAGTGTATTGGTAACACAATCAGTGTAATAATCTGAGACATGAATTTCTCATCTCTAGAAGTTTATCTAAATTATATATATCTATCTCTATATAATATATACATATACGTATACATATATATAATATTTCCTTAACATAACCATGTTTCCTTCTAATTTCATAGATATACAAAATGGAATTATGATAACTTTTAATATCCTTCCCTACTAATTCTATCACCTCTATCATTTATGAATATGTTTCTTTTTGCTTTTTTTTTAATTGGTGCATTGTAATCATACATCTTTGTTAGGTAGAAGCTGAGAAAGGCATACATGCACACATTTCTCATTTAACCATTCCCCAATATTATTTTTATTACAAATCATATTTTTCAGATGCTTCCCATGCCTGGAAATTCTTGATTGGATATTAGATATTAATAATTTTTCTCAAGAAAGATTTTTGTGTTCCTTTAGTTCTGAAGCTTCATTCTGAGATACAATTAATTCTTAATTCTTTCAGAGATAGTTTGAGCCTTTTGAGATTTACCTTGAACCTTTGATGAACAGAACCAGATAAATCTTTAGAGCTAATTTTCCCCATCACTGATACAATGTCTTTAGAAGTGGAAATTTTATCCCACATATAATGATTTTTTTTTTTTTTTTTTTTTTGCGGTACTGGGGATTGAACTCAGGGGCATTTTACCTCCGAGCTATACCCCCAGCCCTATTTTTTATTCTTTATTTTGAAACCCAGTCTCACAAAGTTGCGGAGTGCCTCACTAGGTAGCTGAGGCTGGTCTCGAACCCGGATCCTCCAGTCTCAGTCTCCCAAATGCTGGGATTACAAGCGTGCACCACCACGCCCGGCTTATAATGATCTTTTCTATTTTTACTTTGGCTGATGAAAATATATTTCCAGTACTGTGTGAGAACTGGACATTGTGTTTATTCCTTTCTCTAGGTAGCTCTTTTTCCTTTCTCAGCTATTTTGCTCATATATATATATATATATATATATATATATATATATATATATATATATTTTTTTTTTTTTTTAAAGCATAAGGGGTAATCTATGCTTATCTCTAAATATATTTTTGAAAGCATAAGGGGTAATCTATGCTTATCTCTAAAATTTACTGTCTTTGTATCACTTTCTTCCCAATGCTGCCCTGAAAATTCTAGCCATTTTGGCATTCCTGAATTCTTAGCTTGGCCCCCTCAAATCAGGAAGACAATGATACTTTTTAAGGTGCTGCCACCAAGAACCTCTATACAAACATTAATGAAGAACAATTTTAGGGCTCACTTTGTCTCCCTTTTCTCAGGGATCACTGTTTTATGCTACTTTTCCAAAGTCTGCAAATCTACTATTCTTTTTATCCTTCCCTCCCTCCCTCCCTTCCTTCCTTCTGTCTTTTCTTCTTTCTTTCCTGCTTTTTTATTTGTTTAATGTAGCAGAGTTAATGTAGTCCGTATTGTTCCATTTTAACCACATGTGACAAGACTCTGCTGGAAAAATTGATTTCTAGAAATCCAATTCTAGGTATCTATCTACTTGTGATAAATATCTGTTTCTAGAGATAAGATGTGATACATTAAGTGGAGTACTTCAGAATTGTTGCAATCTTTCATAGAAGTTAGGTTATGAATATGAAACTGATCAATATTTGGATAACTTGAAGAGAAATTAATGAAGATAATTTAGCAAAGTATAAATATTGCTTAGGACAAGCAACAAAAATGGTTCAGTACCCCAAAGCTTGTAATAGTTGGGGAACTATTGCCTCCTTAGGCCTGAAAAGTAAAAATAAAGAATACTCATAAAACACAGAGAAAGAATTTTCTCTGTGTTTTATGAGTATTCTCCATACAAAAATGCAGCCAACCTAAATTTATTTAGTGAATAAGGATTATGCAATATAAACCCAGACATCAAGATAACCCACCTTCAACATGCCCTGATACTACATCCTATTGATTTCCATAAGAAATGAAGTCAAGGGAGTTAAAAGGAGCCATTTGATCTATCCTATCAGTTAGTCTCCAGAATAGAGATGTATAGATATTTGATCTGAGAAAGCAAGTGAAAAATGCCCAGGACATCTTACACACACACACACACACACACACACACACACACACACACTGGACATATGTGTATATTATTATCAATTTTGGAAACTGATGAAGATAAACTGAGGGAAATAAAACAATCTGTCACATTAAATATAAGCACAGTAAAAAAAATGATGGTTAAATTATCAAGTCTCTCTAAAATGTCTTCTTTACAAAATACCCACAATAGGTAATTATATACAAAGAAATCTTAATGAGCATTCTATCTACTCACAATCAATTTAATCACTTAATCTTTGTTCTAATAGTGGCCTAATAAATAATTTAAATTTTTAAACCTATCATTCATCAAGTAATTTTAAATGATCAGAATTATATTGGAGAATGAAAAGACTATATGGCTGTTGTGGTCAAAGACTTTAAAATAAACTAAAGATAATAAACTGTGCATGTAACTAAATAATTAAATATGCAAACATACACAACATGATCTTGTTATACACATAAGTGATATATTCATAATCATGTCCCAAAAGTTAATGTCAAATGAGAGTAGATTAATAATTTGTATTCAGAAAAATTTGTACATTTATATACTTTTTTCTTATAAAACATTGATGATATATATATAATTGCTTATTTGTGTTGCTATTGTTTGAGCTTTATTATTTATATCTTTCTTTAATGCAGTGCTAGGAAATAAATCCAAGTTAAATCTAAAAATAGGCAAGTACTCTACCACTGAGCTATATCTCAGCCCTTAAAACATTCTATATACTGAAATCACTTCCATTCAATAACAACATCCTACTGCTTGGCTCTTTCAACCTACCCAGTGGTGTCTAAATAGACAACTGCTAGAATCCAAAGTATAAAATGAAGAAAAAATGTCAATGTATATTAGAGTATCTATCCATTTTTATTATGCTTCTGGTATAAAAACAAGTAGATAATATGGATTCGAAAATTAAGCCAAAATGGAGCCAGGCGTGGTGGCGCATGCTTGTAATCCCAGCATTTGGGAGGCTGAGACTGGAGGATCCAGGTTCGCAGCCTCAGCTACCTAGTGAGGCACTCCACAACTTAGTGAGACTTGGTTTCAAAATAAAGAATAAAAAATAGGACTAGGGTTATAGTTCAGAGGTAGAATGCCCCTGAGTTCAATCCTCAGTACCGCAAAAAAAAAAAAAAAAAGAAAATTAAGCCAAAATGTTCTTAGGTTTGGAAGTGATTCAAAGGTGAAGTATCTTAAATTGAATTAAAAATTATTTCAAGCTTGCCATTCCATTAAAAAGAGCCCAAAAGGCCAAATTAGGATGTTATTTTGATTAACCTTATAATTCTCATATAAAATACCTATTCCCATTTACTTGTCAGAGATTAGAAACCTCTGTATAAAGATACAGAAGTTTCAGAGCTATGCAGTCATCAAATAAAGATGGCAAAATGATTTGTATAATCAATTGAGAAGTTCAGTTTTCACCTAGAAGAACTACCTTCTGATGTTCCTCCTCCTGTTAGGTCTTTAGTCACATAAATCACCTATGTTCTAGATTTTTGTTAGTAATTTAAGATATTCTCTAAGAAATTTTGAAAGTTCATTAACAGAGCTATTAAATTGTCATTTTATATTCTCTTAGGCATACTATAACTATCAGGCACTATCTACTGAGTAAAGGGCCATTTTAAGAATGTTTACCTACTTCACATTAGAAATTTTCACATAAACCAATGCATTGTAAAATTTGGATGAAGAAACGCTGTCATTAAAACCCAGGTTTTAGTTCCCAGGTAGTTCAAGTTATATCATGCAACTCAGGATTCAGCTTTTAATAGTTTACACCTTGACTGTCAAAGACATTTGGTCTAAGAAGAAAGGATCAATCAATTTATGAAATCTGCTTTTTCTGTTTTGTCATACCAGGAAAACCATAAGATTTCCTTGAATTAAGTCATTTTGCTTTTAAAATTCACAGAGTATAAGCAGCTTGCTTATAGGCATAGAGATTGCCATTAAATAATCAGAAAAAAGTCTTCATTTTATGTAAAGTTTACTAATGTAAGTTGATTACTGCTTTCTGTTTTCTCCCCCTATTTGAGAAAACAGAGTGGATACACGTACCTTAACAGCAAACCTAAACTGAGTGAGGAACAAAATACCAGAATTCTTTAAATAAAAATTTTTCCTAAAATTTGAATGAAATAAGATTCTTAGCTAGGGAGTTACTAAAATAAAATCAGATTATCTTAACTGTTTTTTTTTTTTTTTTTTTTTTTTTTTTTGCAGTACTGTGGATTGAACTCAGGGGCATTCTACCTCCGGGCTACACCCCCAGCCCTATTTTTTATTCTTTATTTTGAAACCGAGTCTCACTAAGTTGCGGAGTGCCTCACTAGGTAGCTGAGACTGGCCGCGAACCCGTATCCTCCGGTCTCAGCCTCCCAAATGCTAGGATTACAAGCGTGTGCCACCACGCCCAGCTAATCTTAACTCTTAAAATAAAATTAGATATAGACATTGTCTATAGGAAATTCTTTATTAGTTACCAAAGTTTACTGGATATAATTCTAGTGAATAAATGTTTTCCCTTAAATATTTCATTTATTAATTTATTATTTATACTAGAAATTGAATCTAGGGTCTCACACATGCTAAGCAAATGTAAGCAAGTGCTCTATGACTGCATTATACCTCCAACTCTTTATCTTTCAAAATTGAAGAGACCTTTTGCAGTTACAATCAAAATTTTTCTTCTACCCATAAATTGTCTATATAAGAAGTGTATCAGAAAGTGGTAGACAAGATTTAAGAGTAGAGATAACAAACAGAATAGAACCATACTTAATATGTTTTCAGTTATGGCCTTCCTCTTAAAAGGGTAATTATTAAAAGTAAGACTAAATATATTTTAAAGAATTCACTTTAGTTTCACTTGATATAAAGCTTTAAAGTTCAACAGAATCTCAAAACCATGTGTGCTTTAAGATTAAACGCAAGTGGTAAGTGTTTCTATGTCACAATAAATGATTTCTTTAAAGGAGTAAAAAGACAATAAAGAATAAAAAAAATACTACCAAGCAATGAGCTTGAGTAATGGACTCTTAGAAAAGGGAAAATCAGACTCCAGTTAAAACTATAAATTGAGGTGCTGCATTATTCACTTTCTATGCAAGCACGTATAAATTTGAAATGCTATTTATAAGTGGGTGGTTCCATAGTGAGACCATATAATTCGCAAAGATATTTAAGAAATTTATCAGTAATATTAAGAAGAGTTATTTAGTGCACAGCAGAATGCTATAAATTGCACATGGTAACATTCTCATAAATAGGACTTAGAATAAAAATCTGTGGGCTAATGGGGCAATGACTTTCTTTAAAAAGGAGAGTACTGTGATAAACTCCATCCATCTTAAGACCATGCTGAATTTCAGCTTCCACAGAGAGCTTAATAGCCAATGTTTTTAAAATTACATGTATAATCTTGAACAGCATTAAGAAAACAGGAAAGAAGAGCAGCAAGTGCTAAATAAAGTTTGAATATATATGAAGTGGGAATTTTCCAGTGTATGTCCCAACTGGGAGACCAGCAGGCAAGATAGCCAAAACTATTTTGTCTCTTTTCTGTGAAAAAAATTGCTCAACCTCTGCCTTTTATTTTTCCTTTATTTCCTACACCTTTAAATACCTGTCACCTAAACAATTTAAGGATTTTATGTTATATTAATGATTATTTCCACAGTGGCATCTCCCCAGTAAGTTGCTAACTAAACAACAACAACAAAAAATGCAGGGATAAAGGCATGCTTAGAAAAAATAAAAATCTCCTAGCACATATGGCCCAAGAGAAAATAGACAATCAGAACAGATTTATGCAGAAATTACACTCAGTACTGTACTTTTCCTCCCACTCAATCTGCATTTATTTAAAATAGAAATAGAGGGCATTTTTTAATCCCCTGCCCTCATTTGTTTCTTAAGAAAAATTATTAGGTTTATAGACCATCTAATATCATTGTTACCTTTCCAAAAAATAAAAAATAAACCATATAATCAAGATGTTAAGTACAGTCCCCAATATCTCTTTAAAAGGTTATAATACCTGCAAGTAACAATGTTAGTTTAAAAGTGAAACATATTTTAATAAACATTATAAATGTAATTACTAATCATTTTTGCCAATCTATTTTTTTTTTGTGTGTGTGTGGTACTGGGAATGGAACCCAGGGGCATTCTACCTGCAAGCTACCCCAGCCCTATTTTTTTTATTCTTTATTTTTGAAATAGGGGCTCACTAAGTTGCAGAGAGACTCACTAAGTAGCTGAGGCTGGCCACGAACCTGGATCCTCCGGTCTCAGCCTCCCAAATACTAGGATTACAAGCATGCGCCACCATGCCCGGTGTTCCAATCTATTTTTAAGAAGAAATGTGAGTAGGATAGGATATAGGATAGGCTGAGTATATTGAGTTAATTTATATTAAATTGATCTAAGAAATAGAATAAAAGTAAGAAAAATAGAGAAAGAAGAGAATACAGCTGGGCATGGTGGCACACGCTTGTCATCCCTGTACTTGGGAGGCTGAGACAGGAGGATCAAAGGTTCGCAGCCAGCCTCAGCAACTTAGTGAGACCCTGTTTCAAAATAAAAAACAAAATCAGGCTGGGGGTGTAGCTCGGAGGTAGAATGTCGCTGGGTTCTATCCCCAATACCACAAAAGAGAGAGAGAGAGACAGACAAGAGTATTTAAGATGATCTAATTAATTGACAAAAATATCAAGAATTAGAAAGAATACAACATAACACAAATTGGGGCAGGCGAATAATTTAAGTTTCTTAATATCAAACAGTCATGAAATTCATGTCACAGAGATGTTTAACATTATTTTTTCTAGAGATATTGAAGCATCCCTACTGTAGGGTGGTTTCTATGATGCAAATGTCAGTGTGTACAGCGGGGCATGGTGATGCACGCCTGTAATATCAGTACTTGGGAAACTGAGATAGGAGGATTGCAGGATCAAAGACAGCCTCTGCATGTAGTGAGACTCTCATTAAGTAAAAATAAAAGCCCAGCGCATGCTTGTAATCCCAGTACTTGGGAGGCTGAGACTGGAGGATCCGAGTTCACGGCCAGCCTCAGCTACTTAGTGAGGCCCTCCAAAACTTAGTGAGACCCTATTTCAAAATAAAGAATTAAAAATAGGACTGAGGGTGTATCTCAGAGGTAGAATGTCCCTGGGTTCCATCCCCAGTACCGCAAATAAATAAATAAATAAATAAATAAATAAATAAATAAATAAATAAATAAATAAATAAATAAATAAAAAATAGGGCTGGGGGTGGTGTAGCTTGCAGTAAGAATACCCCCCAGGTTCAATCTCCAGTACCACACACACACACACACACACACACACACACACACACACACACAAGTCAGTGTTTGGCAAATGAGTTTGTTATTGACCTCTTTTTTGCCTAGTCCCTCTGATGAACTGGGCAAGGTGCTAGAATGTTCATCTACTTTAGAGCAAATTGTATCTAAAATGTGCAAACTGCATTGGCTTGCAGAATTGCAGTGCTTACCCCACTATGGGAATATAATCAGATTTTTCTAACTATAACTTAAGCTCCATTTTGTAACTTTGTATGTACTTACATTCTTTTGTGAAGTTAGCATTTCCTGGAAATTGCAAGTGGCAACCCTTCCCTCAACATCCCTTCCATCCAATGACATAAAGATTGTGCAGCTAAGACTCCCACCAATAGGAGTACAGCACAGGAGCCTCACGTTGGAAAAAAAAGAAAAAAGAAAAAAAAAAAAAAGGTTTCTGCCATTTTGTTCTTGCACATCTGACTTTACTGGTAGCAGAATACCTTTTTGCAAAAAGTAAAATTACCTTTCCAAGCCACTTTCAATCATATGTCTTTTATTACAACACCATTGAAATTTATCTCTAACAACTTGGTGATCCATACAGGGATAAAATAATCACCAGATGATTGCAGGGACTTCTGCTGCTGAGTTCCTGCAGCCACAGAAAGAGGAAGCACCACCATTCCCTCATTCCCTGGCCAACAATGGACCCAGAGTCAAAAGTGGATTGACAACACAGGCAAAGGTGCCCTGACAAGTATCACTACCAAGTAACTGTGCACAGACCAAGGGAAAAACAAAAAACAGGAGGTGACTAAGTATTTCCTTGGTGGTCAGAGTATCTTAGAGTGAGGGTTGAACAAAAGCATCAAAAGATGCCTAAGAAAGCAGACCCCAACTATTTCCCTGTGAGGTGGCTGGATGGATGGGGATGGATGGGGAAGTGGGGTCAAAGTTCCAGAAAATCCCAGTGGGGTTGAGACTTTCATTGGAACATACAGACAGGGACAGGATGGTTGGAGGGCAAGACATCTCTAAGCAGGAAAGGTTGAGTCTCTACAAGGAATAGAAAAGAAAGATACCTAAAATCACAAGATTAAGGACAAAATTCCTTCTGATAGTCCCTTAGGTCTAAAGTTACAATATTAGGGAGATAATCTCTGGACTTTGGGCAGAAAGGAACAAAGAATGATTAAATGTTGCTGTTTTATCTGGACCCAGTAGCCCTTATTACTACTGGTCAACTTTAGTTTGGGCCAAATACAAAGCAGATATATCAGTTATAAATGGGCATTCGTATTTTTTTTGAGGTACTGGGGAGGGAACCTGGGGGCATTCTACCTCCGAGCTACAGCCCCAGCCCTATTTTTTTTTATTATTCTTTATTTTGAAACAGGGTCTCACTAAGTTCCAGAGGGCCTCACTAAGCTGCTGAGGCTGGCCACGAACCCCGGATCCTCCAGACTCAGCCTCCCAAATGCTAGGATTACAAATGTGCGCCACCACACCCAGCGGCATTCATAAATTTTAAAAAATGAATAGATACAAATACTTTTTAGTTCATGTGATTTTTAAATATTTAACAAATAAAGGCTAGCCAATCAGGATTTCATTGTTTGCTTCGGTGTAATGTTGGAGATGTAGTGTCCATTGTTAGGATCTCTGTGAAACATTGTGTGAGGCTGAATTTAAAGGTGATAGACTGATTAATAAAATGGGCAGAGAAAATCTCAAACAACAAAATATTCAAACTGCTTTATGTATATTGATGTCTGTCTTCAGTAAATTTTGCACTAAATTTCAAGAGCAGAAAGCAAAACATAGAGACTAGGCTTTCCCTGATTCTCTCTGTTTTCCTGCCCTGTTAGCCTTTTATTGTCGGCAAGAGACAATGTATTTGATTAATCAAATATGTTTTTATATATGGAAGGAACAGTTTAATATTACTTTCTTTTGGATATTAACTAAGCATTCTTACTGAAAAAGGAGTATTTTGTCTAAGTTAAAAGATTTCTATAAGGATTGTGTTAAATTTAATAAAATCTAATAAGTAAAAGGAGATATTTATTGGTACAGGGATGGTTTCAGGGAGTTGCAAATGATTTGCAAGAGATAAAAATTATTAAAGTTTTAAAGTCACATTTAATACATTCATTCTTTGTTTAAAGCAATTACATTTCTTAAGACTAATCTGCTCTTAGTAAAAAAAATTTACAAAAACTAGCTTAGAGAGCAAGAGTTTGACATTTTTATTAAGATAATTTCCTATGTTCTTCATATTAAAACAATAAAGGTTTCCACCCTTAGTGACATTTATGAAGAATTAGTTTAACAAAAAGGCTTTATGTTTTATCAAGATAATCTCTTGTGTTCATTGTCATTATCAGGCCTTTGGGTACTTAACAAATTGCATTTTAGAAAAGTCAAGGTTTGAATATCTTTGTTTTACAGCTTGTTCAATGTATACTTTATAACTCAAGATATTACAGGATGGAAGATCTTAAAGTTATTTCACACCACCTCAGTCCTTGCTTATCTGCTTGGTAAGCATTCAAACAGAAAACATGAATGAGGAATACAGGAGGTTTATCTGGATAAATGAAGACACCATATGAAGAAGCCTATAAAGAGGGAGAAAAGAGTCACATTCCAGGGGAAAAGGCATCTAGAATGGGCTGCCCCCATGAATAGAAAAGTGGGCTGGGGCAATTGTGTTATGCTCCATAGATGGGCTCTGGAGCAATCCCTTTCTGAGAAAGGAAAGCAGCATGGAGTGTTCCCATTGTTGAGTCTTGCAGTCCCCTTGGACACTTTCTTTAAACCCATTCCATTTGGGTGATTGACTGCCCTTTTCATGTCACAGCCTAGTGGCTCTGTGTTAGTTCTCTGACCCCCTTTTCCATAGGGGAGGGGATCAAAATGAGCAAGGATCTGCAGGTAAACTTCCAACTTGTCTTAGCTGGCTTCATTGACTAATGTCTAGCTAGCAATCTAACAAAGATAAATGAACAACTATTAATTAGGATTGTTATAGTATATTTGACTCTCTATGTATCTATGACTATAAGTGTATATATATCTGAGGTATAAATATGCCATGGATCTAAGGTTTATCTAAATATTTCATAATAGTTTATAAAGTTAAAGATACACATATATACATATATATACATACACATATATAAAGATATATATTAATATCCCATATTAATATACATTGTTTTTAAACCTTTGACTAAAAGTTTTATTATATCATCCTATAAGAGAAATAAAATTGTTCAACATATAATAAGCCTATTGATGATTAATAATACTGTTCCCTAAACTTATAAAAGGTCCAGAACCATTCTTTGATTTTTTTGATCAATACTGTTAACCTACCATAGACTTGTAGTTATAGTTGTCTTCCTGAGCCATGAATTTTACATTTCACTCCAACAGTAAAAGTTAACATGCATGTTAACTTGTATGCAAGTTGAATATATTTTTGTTTACTAAGTATCTTCTTTATGCAAAGATACAAACTGGATTTGCTTTCTTCCTGATAATTCTGTTTTGTGTTTTCCTTATAAAACAGAGCACTGTCTGTTAATGTTCAACAGAAGTACAACATTCAAATGGCATTTTGAGATTTTTGCTGTCATTTGTGAGACAGCTTAAGAGGACTGGTGAAACTTACTTTCTGGGAGATCAACAGCTGAATCTTCAAGATCAGGAAATAAAACATCTCAGAGAAGAAGAAGCAGCCAATATGTTGGCCCTTGCCCTGCAAGGTCAAATAGGACCCAGGGGATGGGACCTTGCTAATTGGCCCTGCACCCTGGTAAGTCATCTGATCTGCTGAAACTGGGAGATCACAAAAGCCCAGAGACTGGGAGTCACTAGAACATATTCTGCAAAAAGGAAAGCCATCAGAGAGAGAAATGTCCTCTATGCTACAAGGGATGTCAAATGGTTAGCAAGACCCATCCCGGCAGATGCCACAACTGGTAAAAAAAAAAAAGCTTCATAAAATACCTAAGAGTACCCTGAAGAGACTTGACTGACCTTATCAGCAAAACTATTTTATAAAAATTGATGCTTGACAAACATAGTCGTACATAATTGGTATTTAATACCCAGCAGAAAAGTAAAACCAACAATAAGTGTGCTATTTGGAGGTATAAGGAGAGAGCCATACTCATGGAGTTATTTAAAAGACCCACATATAATTACATTATAATTTATAATGGTACATTTGTTTTTAGATCCACAGAAGAAATGTCACTCTTGCCCCAAACCTCTCTCCAATGGAATCCTTATAAGATGTTTTAAAACTAAACCTGTCTCTGAGGTTTTGCAGGTTTAGGACTACCAGACACCTAAAGGAAAAAGAGGATGCTTGATTTTAAGATGGCTCTTCCAAATATGTAAAAACAGAAGACAGTCATGGATAACCATTATAAAAAGCAAATTACTAGTACTAATAGAGTGATAGTAGTTGTATGCTAAGTTTTGTGCTGTATTTTTATTTTTTATATAGAGTGAATTAATTATTTATATTGGAATCAGCAGAGATTAGTAAACTATACCCAAGATGCCATCAGGGGAATAGCTAAACAACTAGATGCCACCAGTAGAATGATCTAGGAAAATAATTTCTCTCTCAATACAAATTAGCTGAGGATGCTGGAGTTGATGACACCTTTGAGAGAAAAAGTTACCATATAATAACAGAATTTGAAGGAAAGAGTAGTAATTTATAAAAAAAAAAAGAATTGTGAGAATAATTAGATGTTTTCAATAAAAGTAATAATATGACTCAAGCACTATTTTTAAAACCACCATATTGTAACCTTGTGTGTGCTTATATTCTTTTGTAAAGCATTTCCTGGAAATTGCAAGTGCCAATCCCTCCACCAGCATCCCCTCCAGCCAATGGTGCAAAGATTGTGTGGCTATGCTCCTCAAAATTATAGTACAGCACAGGAGTCTCCTATTGAAAATAAAAGGCCCAGAAGGTTTCTGCCATTTTGTTCTGCATACTTGGCTTTCCTGGTGGCAGGATCTCTTTTCACAAAAAGTAAAATCACCTTGCTGAGCCATTTTTGAGCATGTATCTTTTCTTATGATGCCATAACAATTTATTTCTAACACCATGAGTCCTCTGCAGTGTCCTGGGGGAAGATGTGTGGGGTTGACTAGTTACTCTTCAGCACTTCCTGAGCTTGCAATAAATAACAGGGGTGTTTCTTTTTTCTGTTCAGCCTAGATTCTATCCAAATTCTGACCCCTGTCCGCTTCTCTTCTTATTCCAAAAGTGAAGTTGTCCATGTTAAAAGGATTATCACTTCATTTCAAAAGGAGGGGTGGGGGAGGAAGGAAATGAGAAAAAAAGAAATGAAAGAATTCCACAGGCATTCCTTGTTTATTGCTAGCTGGACACATCCAAATGTTGTCTTCTAGTTGTGTGTATTCCATTGCAGGTATTTTTGCATAGAGGATGCTGTAGAAAACTATAAAATTGTCTTTGTTTGGATTGCTATAAAAAATGTCTTAATCTGAATGACTTAAGTAATAACTTACTTTTTGTTGTTGTGGAAGTTGAAAGTCTGAGATCAGGGTGGGAATAGTGTCACATTCTTGGTTGAGGATCCTTTTCCATGGTTTAAAAAACAGGCATGTTTTTGCTGTGTCCTTCCAGGATGAAAGGCAAGCCAGTAAGTTGCCTCACTTCTTCTTACAATGCCATGATTCTCATTTATGGGGGCTATGTGTCAATATAGCTATGTGACCTATCTACCCTTCAAAAATTCCTCCTCCAAATACGGCTACATTGGAATTAGGTTTTTAACATTTGAATTGATGAAGACTCAAACATCTAGCCTAATGAAAATAAGTGCTTATTCAAATTATAAAGGATAAACTAAAAAGTGGAAATTTACTGTTTATAGATAAAATATTATAAACAGTATTAAATATTAAAAATTTTACTCAAAGTAATTCTGTAAATTTGCTTTAATGTCAATGAAAATCTTAGAATTTTTTAAGAGTTTAAAAGACTGATAATAAGATTAATTTACTTGAATAATAAGAGCTAGAATCAAGTAAATTTTTAAAAAATAAAAATAAGGTAGAAGAATTACCTACCAGGTAGCAAGGCTTAATATAAAAAAAATTATGAAATTAAAAGAGAGATAATAAATTATAGGTAACTCCAAATAAATTCTATGCTCAATAATATAAATACTTGTGATAATAATGAGGGAGTGGTATAAAGAAATCTTAAGAAGTATGGATAATATGTAAGCTGGGTAACTTTCCCACACCAAAAAAAAAAAAAAAAATTAAAAGAATACTTTTTCTTTACAATAAAACATGTATATACTCTTGTATTAATAATGTATGTATCATATTTCAGAATAAATTTTACCTATTTAAAAATAATAAAAACTACTGTATTGACAAAGAAACAATATACAATGGGAAAATATAGATCAAGCACACAGTAATATGGAAATATTAACTATGGTATGGTATTCAAATTATTCAATAAATGTTTTTGTAATTTGGATTGCCACATAGAAATTTATATTAGATATCTGCATATGCTATAAACAAAAATAAATTCCTGAGGAAGTAGACTTAAAAGTAAAACTTTGACATTTAGGTATATCTACATAATCACATTTGAGGTAATAAAGATACAAAAAGTGACTGATGAATTGTTATTAAATTTGACTCAATTTTGTTTAACTTACATAAGAATATTGAACAAATAGACAACAAATAAAATCAAAATATTCTAAGAAAACTGTAGAACAAATTAACCACAAAAATAACAAATAATTGGTATCAAAGAAGTTTTTAAGTACATATAAATCAAAATAACAGAACTACATAGATATGATTGTCTTGGAGAAATAAATAAATAAAACAGAAATGCAGAATTACAGAAATACAAAAATGACCAATGTGTTGGTCAATTTAATTAACTAAAAAGAAAATTTAAGCTGAGCATGGTTGCCCATGCTTGTAATCCCAGTATTTGGAAGGCTGAGTATAGGAGGATTGCAGGACAGCTGCAATCACAGCCAGTCTCAACAGTTAGTGATGTCCTCCCCAACTTAGTGAGACCCTACTTCAAACGAAAAAAATAAAAATAGGACTGTGATTGTAGCTTGGTGGTAGAATGCTCCTAGGTTCAACCTCCAGCACCAAAAACAAAAAAATGAAAATGAATACAAAAGAATGAATGAATGAATGAATGCATAAGAGACCAAAATTTATAGGATGCAACAAAGCACTTATGAGAAGATTTATAATAGTAAACATCTATATCAGAGAAAGAAGAAAGATCCAAAACAAACAATCTAAATTTATAATCAAATTAACTGTATAAATAAGAACAAACTAAGTCCAAGTTTGTAGAATAAAGAAAATAATAAGCCGGGTGTGGTGGCGCACACTTGTAATCCCAGCATTTGGGAGGCTGAGACCAGAGGATCCGGGTTCGCGGCCAGCCTCAGCTACCTACTGAGGCAATCCACAACTTAGTAAGACTCGGTTTCAAAATAAAGAATAAAAAATAGGGCTGGGGGTATAGCTCTGAGGTAGAATACCCCCGACTTCAATCCCCAGTACCACAAAAAAAAAAAGAAAATAATAAAGATCATAGTATAAACAAATAAAACAAAGACTAAAAATATAACAGACTGGATAAATAACAATATGGATCGTTTTTTGAAAAGGTGAACAAAATCAACAAACTATGTAAACTAAAAAAGAAGAATCAATCAAATTAGTAGAAACAAAATAATAGAAACATTACAACTGATACTACAATAATACAAAGGATCAGAAAAAACTAGCATAAACAATTATAAAGCAACAAGTTGTAAAACCTACAAGAATAGATAAATTCCTAGACACATAGAAACTACTAAGACTGAATTACAAAGAAATAGAAATTCTGAACTAACCAATAATGATTTATTTATTTATTTATTTATTTATTTTTTTATTCTTGTAGGTTTTACAACTTGTTGCTTTATAATTGTTTATGCTAGTCTTTTCTGATCCTTTGTATTATTGTAGTATCAGTTGTAATGTTTCTATTATTTTGTTTCTACTTATTTGATTCTTCTTAGCAAGACCTTCAGCAACTTAGTGAGAACCTGTTTCAAAATAAAAGAATAAAATAGGGCTGGGGGTGTAACTCAGTAGTAGAGCACTCCTGGGTTCAATCCTTACTACAAAAAAAAAAAAAAAAAAAAAAATCATATGGGTTTGAGGCCAGTCTCAGCAATTTAGCAAGACTCTCAGCAACTTAGTGAGAACCTGTTTCAAAATAAAAGAATAAGCTGGGCGAAAAAAAAAAAAAATATGATCAAAAGGTTAAGAATAAGGTCAGAGACAGTATAAAGGATGTGAAAGAACATGTCCATAAAATGCAAGTTGATTTGAAGACCACATTATTAAACCAATATGCCCTTTTGAATATAAAGTTTAGTGAAAAATATTGAAGCTCAAATTATAAACTAGAAACACAAAGTGATGACCCAGTAGCTTAACTTTCTAGTCTTTTCTTCATCCATGCAAAAATTGTAACATGCAGAACCACCTTACATCTTGTTTGTGAAAGACACTGTATGGACTCTATGTCATTATATGATCATTAGGTCTCATTGGTATTCTGTGGCAAAAAAAAAAATCTCCCAAAAGATAGTGATAATTTTTGTAAGAAGGACAAAATTAAATTAAGAGTAAATGCAGATGTTAATATAGATTTTTGCATTAACCACAGACTGATAATTAGGTAACACGGTATACTCAGCAGAAGCTCTGCTCTAGCACTTTGATAAAAACTCTTTTATTCAACTTATCAGTAATGTATGTTAACCGTGTTTTGTGTGACCCAGAGAGGATATTTTAAATGATTGTTTTCAATAATAATAATAATAAAATACTTCAAATTTATATTGATGAGAACTTTGGGAATAAATAATGAACACAGAGCTACAACTGGATATCATGGAGTCATTAGTAAAAATGATTTCAGCAATAAAGGCAAGCAGTTATATATAACTTTTACCTTTCTGATACTGAAGAATTATAAAAAATCAATCAAGCTACTCAAAATAAATGAAAACTTTAAAAATTATTTTTCAAGTATACTTACAGAAATAATGAAAAATACCAAGCCGGGCGTGGTGGCGCACGCTTGTAATCCCAGCATTCCGGCGGCTGAGACCGGAGGATCCGGGTTCGTGGCCAGCCTCAGCTACCTAGTGAGGCACTCCACAACTTAGTGAGACTCGGTTTCAAAATAAAGAATAAAAAATAGGGCTGGGGGTGTAGCTCGGAGGTAGAATGCCCCTGAGTTCAATCCCCAGTACCACAAAAAAAAAAAAAAGAAAGAAAGAAAAGAAAAGAAAAATACCAAAATCACATGGGAACACATACATTGTAATAAAAAAATTTCAATGCTAGGCTACATTTTTAACCTTACATTCTATGAAAAGCTGCTTAAAGTATTCCTAAAACAGATCATAATATAATGCTATCCAAAAGATAAAGTGGGATATATTCTGTGAGTGATTATTTTTCTTTAATTACTTTTCAGAACAAACAAACAAAAAAGTTTGTATAGAATGAAGAAGTGATATGAAAGAGAATAGATAACAACCTAGCAAAAAACTGATTTTCTATGCATGAAAAGAAGATCACCTATGTATTTTCTTTTTCATTTACAACCAATTCAAACCCAGATATATGCATAGAATGCCTACCATGTGCTGGACACATCATCATTAATAAAAAGTTTCCTTAGATTTTAAGGTATGCTGTGACCAAATCTTTCCAAAATTAGAATCTTTATTTTTAACAAGTGACAAGTAGCTATGAATTATTATGAAAATATGTCTAGAGATTTCTCCTACTGAAGCTTTAAACATGCCTGTTTGAGTTCATTGTTACCTAGTTTATGTATTCAGTCTGCAGAATGATTTATTTTTCTGATACCATCAGCAAAGAATATGTGTTCTCCATTCTTCCTTTCACCTTATAGACACTAGGCATTTATCACAAGCAGTTCGTCATTACAGGGTGCCCAATCACAGTGCCAGTAAACAAAAAGATACAATAAACAAAGAGTGAACTAAGAAAATTCCAAACTTCTATTGAGATATTTAAAATATTTCATAATTGCAGAGAATATTTTCCAATTTAATTTAGCGATTCAAGCTAATTACAATACAATTTCCAATGGGGAGGGTTTTTGTTTGTTTGTTTTTATAACTTGGGAAACGAGTTCTAAATGTTATATGAAGAAGTTGGGCATAGTGGCACAAATCTGTAATAACAGTACTTGGGAGGCTGAGACAAGAGGATTGCAGGTTCCCGGCCAGCCTCAGAAATTTAGGGAGACATTGTTTCAAACTTAAATTAAAATTAAAATTCTGAAAGGTAGAATTCCCCTGAGTTTAAGCCCCAGTACCAAACAAAAAACAAATGGATAAAGTTATATAAAGAAAAGTAACAACTGCAAAGACATTTCTGAAAAGAATGGTTGATAAGATGCTGTCTTTTATATTAAAATAAAAAGCTAAATTTAGCACTATCAAAAAACTTTTTATAGGTTTTATTTATTTATTTATTTATTTTTATTATTATTTTTTAATTTTTGCGGTACTGGGGATTGAACTCAGGGGCATTCTACCTTCGAGCTATACCCCCAGCCCTATTTTATATTCTTTATTTTGAAATCAGGTCTCACTAAGTTGTGGAGTACCTCACTAGGTAGCTGAGGCTGGCTGCGAACCCGGATCCTCCGGTCTCAGCCTCCCGAATGCTGGGATTGCAAGCGTGCACCACCACGCCCGGCTTGATAGGTTTTAGACCAGTAGCATAGAACAAATAGTCTAGTTATTAGGAACTGTGTATATAATAAAAATAATATCATTAATGAATTAAAATATTTGACTTGTAAATATGTTGTTTTGAAACAATTGGTTAACCACTTAGAAAAAATTAGTTCCTCATACCTTATTCCCAAGTAACTTCAAGGGAACTAAACAAATGCAGTGGATATAAACATTAAGACCTGTGAGTATCTGTTGAACTCTCAAAATAGGCAATGGCTTTCTGAGAATATAATGATAAATTAACTCATAAAGGTAAAAGATCTATTGGTTTAACTGCATAAAAGATTAACACTTCCATATTTCAAACTAGTTAATACAGTTAAAAGCATATGACAAAGGCAATGGAGATAAGGACACTTAATATAAACAATAATACAATAATCCCCATAACCATGGGAGACTAGTTCCAGGAAACACCCTCCCCCCAAGGATGCTAAAATCTATAGATGCTTAAGTCCCTTATAAAAATGGTGTAGTAGTATTTGCACATAATCTATGTACACCCACCTGTATACTTATGTCATCTCAAGATAACTTATAAAAACTGATGCAATGTTTTATGTAAACAAGTATTGCTGTTATGCTGTATTGTTTAGGGAATGATTAAAATAACAAAGGTCGGTGCATATTCAGCACACATAGACACATTTTTTAAATATTCTGAGTCTGCAGTGAGTGGAATCCACAGATGCAGAACTCTTAATAAGTGCTGAGATATACAAATTAAAAAAGTAACCTCACACCTAGTAGATCAACAGTGATCATGAACAAATCGCTCTCAAATGACAGTTGAAATTAAGAAAACTTGTAAAATATTCAACATCACCAATGAAGAAATGCAAAATAGAAAACCAGATATGATCCTCTACCTATAAGTTTGGCAAACAGTTTTACTACATGATATTGTTCCACTGTTGTATGATATTAGTGATACATTCTTATACTAGGATGATTAAAAGAATATATTGCCCTAATCTTTCAAAAAAGTAATTTTTGCAGGTAATAAGAAAATAATGATTTTTTCTTATATGTGCATAAATCTTATGAAACTATGATTCTTATGTTCCAGTTTCAGAATATCAATCCCAAGATATAAAGTCCACAACCAAGAAATAATTTTTTTAAATTTATTCTATTTTTGTAAATCTCGTATGGAGTTACTAATGTTAGCTTAGATGAATATTTCTTAAAATTTCTCCTTTTTCCTATCTACTCATTTACTCTGATAAGAAAAGCTGACCTCCTCAACACTCCAAGAAAAGCTCTTTCCACTCTACCAGTCCAGAGCTGTATATTTCCTCTATGGTCCCCCAATTCTGCACCAATGAAATAAAAAGGAATGGATCTGGCAAAGGAAGACCTTAGGGAGAAGGAAGTAAGTCAAGAGAAATAAAGAAATATTTTGACAGAATAGAGCCAGAATTTCTTTTCAGGAGTATGGTAAATGAAAGACTTAGGAACACTCTTAAGTTATTTTTTGTTTTTGTTTTGTTTTTTTTTTTGTCACACAAAGAAAACAATCAATACATTGTCCAAGATTGTTGTTCAAAAGATCCACATGCAGTGCTTAAATAATAGCAAAACATTGGATTCAGTTTCTATGTCTATTAGTAGGTTAGTGATTAGTCAAGATGTAAATCATTTACATCACAAATATACAGAGACTAAAAACTATGTATTTGAGGAAAAACTAAAGGCACGCAAAAATACAAATGGAGAAAAGCACAAAATAAAAAGCATTTCAAATATGACAATATTTTTACAGGAAGAAAACCAAAGTAATACACAAAAAATGTTCTATTGCTATTCCAGGCTTTTTATTCTGATTCTTTGAATATTGTGTGTCTTCTAGTTTTGGAAATAAACACATTTTATTTTAATATTATTTGAAAGCAAAGAAAAAGGGTGAGAAACAATCTTTTAAAATACTGAGTTTTGTTTTCATCTCCGAATTTATACTGGTATGGAAAAGGTGAGAAACAATCTTTTAAAATACTGAGTTTTGTTTTCATCTCCGAATTTATACTGCTATGGAAAAGGTGAGAAACAATCTTTTAAAATACTGAGTTTTGTTTTCATCTCCGAATTTATACTGGTATGGAAAAGGTGGCTAATGCAGTCAATCCATGTTACTACGAAGTTAAGGCCATAAATTTTCCTCCATTAGACTCATCTAAGCATTAACATTCCTGTTGTCTTTCTCTCTGCTATTATTGCAGCAGCCAGAGGAAATGGAATAATCATGAATCTAAACTGGAGATGATGACTGACAATGTGTTGGTAAAAGAAACTCATTTTACATAGCACAAGTCTAAAGAAAGACCACAGAACTAATTTATCTTCTGATAGATTCCAATTCTAAATGAGAGGAAAAATGGCAGTGCATTAGTCTATGTCTCTAATGTCATGGTTCTAATTTAACACATTACTGAGAAGATAAATCTTTGAATATGTCCCGCATAAATAACATATTGTCTTGACTGTTAATAAAGCATGGACAATTAGCCTGGAATTTTATCACTCTTTTTTTTCCTACTTTTTTCATCCTAAAT
Source organism: Graphiurus murinus (assembly GCA_004027655.1). NCBI lineage: Eukaryota > Metazoa > Chordata > Mammalia > Rodentia > Gliridae > Graphiurus > Graphiurus murinus. The sequence continues at coordinate 40,661 of PVLC010003369.1, read as the reverse complement.
ATCTTGCATATTAAAATATTTATCGAGTATATTTAAAGAATAAAAATAATAGTTCATGAACATCAACCAACCTATCTCCTAGCTTAAAGAACATTCTTGTGATGTTTGAAGTCTCTATGTAACCTTCTATATTCCATTTTGCTACTCTCTTAAATTTTGTATTGATTAAATGCTTACTCTTCTTATTTGATTCACTACTAGATATGTTTGTATCTCTAAAATTATTCTGTTCAATTCTGCATGGTTTTGAACTTTATATAATGAAATTTTACTATATATTTTCTTCATAATTGTTTTTAACTTAATTTTATGTCCCAAAGAGACATGTACTCATGTACTGATAAAATGAATATAATTGGTCTTTTTATCAATCATATATTATTCCAATTTAAGAATATAGCACATCTTGCTGTATTTAGTGGTATATGAATAAACAGGAGTACTAACATCACTGCCAAAGAAGAAATGTAGAAAATATGCATAATTTACTCTCAAAGAGGTTAAATATATAACTAAAAAGCATCCTCAGTAAAAATATCAAATATTTAATTGCTGAATTATTCTAAACATTTACAACAAAATTCTAATCTTACACAACATATTCTAGACAACAGAAAAAGTGGAAATATTTCCAATCTCCCTTCATTAGATCAGCATAACATTAATTCCAGAAAATGAAAATGACTTTTCAAAAAGGGAAAATTGAGAGCCAGTCTTATTCCTAAACATAAATTCAGAAATCCCAAACAATATTTAGAAATTGATTCCAGTATTATAAAAAGGAACTGTCTCATGACTTGGTTGGCTTTATTTCAGTAATTCAAGTCTGGTATTAATTCAAATATAATGAATGTAATTTACTACTTTAACAGAATGTGGAAAAATTATATGATTATCCCATTGAATCAAACAGCATTCAATAAAATTCAAAATCCATATAAGAAAAACTCATTAAATTAGCAATTGAATAAAATTTTCTTTAATATTATAAAAGAGAATACCCATATCAATCTCATTATCCTGTCGGGAGAAGAAAAGAGTGGAAAGAGAGTTGGGGGAAAGTCCACCAAGTGCTGTGCGCATGTATGTCACCGTCATTGTAAACTAAATTATGAGGTGAGAGTATAATAAACCAATAAAAGTATAAAAGTAAATAAATATATGGCATCACATTTTTAAAAAAGATTATCAAACTCTCCACTAGCTCACAAGAGATCCACTAAGAGAGTTCAAAGCATTGATGAGCTTTTGTAATGAGCAATGTTGATTTAAATATTTATTGTATTTAATTATCACAAAAAAGATATCTACATGAAAACAAACAACTACAACTAAAAAAAAAAAAAAAAAAAAAAAAAAAAAAAAAAAAAAAAAAAAAAAAAAAAAAAAAAAA
>PVLC010003369.1:28785-39168 GCA_004027655.1 Graphiurus murinus | reverse complement strand
TATCATGCCAAATTGTGAAATCTTGACACGATTTCTAAGACTGGAAATTAGAATAGGATTAGTACACTAGCACAGTCAATAGTATACTTGGGATCAAGTCTGGAACACTGAATTAAAATAAAAGTTAAAATGATTGAAATGTATGAAACAATCTGTAATAATTTATAAATGCAATTACACATGCAATCTAGAAACATGAACAGTTAAATTATTAAAATAATTGAATAGAACATGACTGCTAGACTTTACATCATTATCCAGACATATAAAAAGAACATGAAACTTAATAATTTGTATGAGAACTTCAAAATATATTTAAAGCAATCCCTGGGCATGACCTCGGCAACATGGGTGAACAGGAATTCTCTGCTTTACGCAAGTCTCCTATTGGCAACTTTTCGCATGTAACAATACCCTGGGAAATATCTCAAAATTAAAGGGCAAGGCTGAGAAACCCCCTTGGACTGCAGAACTGAGAAAAGCTGTGATCCGATGGAAAGAGGAAGGGCTCTTTGACCATACTATACCTCACTCAAGTAAGCACAGCATCACACACAGAAGATTCCTTTAGATCCACAGTTTCTACAGTAGGAAGAGTGATGTGGAGAAGACATTCAACGTCCACACCATTCTGGGATCCTTCATGAGAGGCTTGCCACTTTCTCTAGTCATACAGGAAACTCTGAGAGGACTGGTGGAGCTAGACAACCTGGGATCTAATGAAAACAAAGGATTGGGCCAAGACTCACAACCACCAGTTTTCAGATCATGGAAGTTAGTCTGCATTATGACCAGCAAAGGTGCCACACCAGAGAAACTAGCCAATAGCATTACACTGCAGAAATCAGATGTATAGATCTTCCAGGTTCCAAAGCTAGCCAGTTTCCCCACATAGTACAGGTGCTCTGGGTAAGCTTACCCCAGGTGGAAAGATAACTGCAGGTCATTCATTACAGGGAAAGCATCTGGCTCCTCCCAGTCTAGATAGGCTAAATAAACTCAATTTTAAAATTTAATAAAAAAAATAGATGGCAAAAGAGAAAATTAAACTATTCTCATTTTGAACTCACAAATTTGAAAAGATCTGCCAGCTTTTGGTGAATAAAAATTTTCAAATTAAGTCTGTAGGGTTGAAATATGTTGCTAAACATAGTATCTTTTACATGAAATATGACAAAGTCATGGTGAACTTAAAAAAAGGAATGGTCATCCATATTTTAAAATACTATTTAAAAATAATGTGTTATTGTACACTTAAAACGATGTGTACATATATGCACATATTTCCCATGTTTCTATACATTTTATTAAACAATGCAAAAATCCACCTGCTTATTTTGAAAATTCTGAGAGAAAGTACATGGCAGGAAATTTAGAAAGCTTAAACCATTATTTTCTTGGTTTTAATAACATTTACAACAGATCTATATTTTGTGCTATGAAATCAAATTATCATGGTATGAAGCAAGTACTTATACTTAATATGTTTCTAAGTACTTTGCAATTATTTTTATTCTGGTAATTTATATAAATAATGGGATAACTTAGTAAGGATTATCAAATAGTATATTACAAATTAATGCGAGAGTAAAGGAATAGCTAAAATTCAGATTCAGTAAGTGTGCTTTTTTAAATTATTCTGGATGCTAGATTTAACAAATGAATGTCTTTTAAAAAGTATAATTAAGAAAAGAGCTGGAATCATATCTATGAAGCAGGAGTGATAGATTATGCATAGATTCTTCATGCTTCATAAAACAATTTTGAACTTTTATTATAGAAAGTCCATGTAGAATAGAATCAACTGAGGTTATATCTGCATGAAAATATTCACTTCATACAGCTGGTAATTTAAATAAGTCAAATTTTCATATATATAATTGGTCCTCATTTATACATTCTGTTTTTGTGAATTCACCAAAATTTTTTATTTGTGAGAACTTTTACATTTTTCTCCAACATGCTCAGAACTAGAAAAAATTGAATTAGCTGATAAGCATGTATGCAGCTGAGGTTAATATGGCATTTCTTTGCCTTCTCTCAGCTCTCATGCAGAGGTGACAAGAGGATGGAGGCAGCGAAGTCTAGTAGAGGAATTCCCAGCTCTGGAGATAGAAGGCCAAATTTAAATTCCAATTATGGCACCTGTTAGTGGAGCAACCTCAGACATATGACAGAACACTTCAAAACCTCATTTTCACCTTTGTAAAATAAATTTTAAAAATCTACCAGGCTGAGTTGTTTGTAGTATTTAAGGTCATACTGAGTGGGATAGGTATATGCACATAGATTTCCCCTAAGAGCAATAGTTTAATATTTGCTAAGTTGATATTAAAAGCAACTTTACAGAAAATAACTACCACGAGTAACGTGCGTGCATGCGTGCGCGTGCACACACACATACATAAACACACACACACCCAATACACATGAATATATGTGCATACACACATACTCATAAATTTATATAACAACTAGGACATAGAAACATGGGCTAAAATATCCTTAAAATGTATTATTTGCAACAGTTGTAAAGATAAGCTCTTATATGAGCAGAGCTACAAATGATTGCATTATTTAGTACTTGGAGAGAATAAAAACATGTACTGGCAATAAAATAAATCATAAACGTATGGTTAATAACCTTCTTCTGACATAAAAATGTCATTACAAACAACAAAATTAAGTACTTTGTAAAATGTGGAAAAAATACCAGAGAAATATATTACCTACCACAATAATTTGACAATGATGGCTTTAAGCAGGTTGCTTTTTAAAAAACTAAAATTTTATTACACAAAAGGAAAAGATTAATCTTCAATTAATTTAGTTTCTAATATAATAAAACTTATATGGTTTTTAGTTTTTTTTTATTTCTGCACAACCAGAGTAGTGATGTCTTGTGTCTGTATTTATATATACATATAGTTATTTTAATCTCACTGTTTATAATGAACATTATCAATAATATATATAATGAATGATGAAACTAGGTTACAAAGACATGAAAGAAATCAACCAGCGTTCTATGCTCTACTTCCCTTCTGAGCATACATCATCTATGGTCTATTTACATATATACAACAAAAGAAAATTCTGATTCTTGAGATGACAGCCACGTGAAATGCACAGTTGGGGATAAGAAAAAAATTAATATCTCTAAAACTGTTTTAAAAAAGCTATTATTTGAAAGTGTGATTAATTATGCTTCTTAAGGCACATTAGTCTTACAGTTACATTTGCAATGTACTCCTTTTTGTTGTGGAGACCACCTTCAGTATGTCTTACATTTATGCTACTACTGATCAAGTGCCTAACTACTGTTTCAAGAATGCAGTTGTTTGAACATAAAAATTTGAGTCATAGTTTTAGCTCTATTATTCAAGACTTAGAAATGATTAAAAGTGCACTGCATATCCTTTCAAAATTGGAGTGGCTTGGAATTTTCTACTTGACTTTCTGGATATTACCTAATTCTTAAGGAATGTACATATATCATTGGATTTCTATTTTATTACACTTATTCTCTCCACAAAATGATTCTTCTTCTCAGCAATAAAAACAAATCACATATGGTAAAGAATATAAATATCAATATTAAATTTTAATTTGAACTGTTTTTAACATTTTTTGTGTTCTTCCATCAATTGGTACATTGAATAAAATTTTCAGTACATATTACTTATAATTGCATAAGTCATGATTTTACATTTTAAAATTATACCTTATAACTATAAATCGGCTATTGTATACAAGTATATGCAGCAAGAGTTTTAGTGTCCTTTTTATAAACAGAATTCGGAAGCCAGGTGCAGTGGCGCACATTTATAATCCTAGTACTTGGGAGGCTGAGACAGGAGGATCTGGGTTCAAGGCCAGCCTCAGCTACTTAGTGAGGCCCTCCACCACTTAGTGAGACCCTGTTTCAAAATAAAGAATTAAAAAAAAATGGGGCTGTGGGTGTAGCTCAGAGGTAGAATGCACTTGGGTTCAATCCCCAGTACTGCAAAAAACAAAACAAACAAACAAAAACAGAATCTGGTTGCCTGATGCTTTACTGGTTGTTTTCCAAATAGAATTGGACTATGCCACCATACCACCCATGGATATTGTTGGTGTTCATGCAATCCCATTTACAAGGTATCTAGAAATGTTACAGAGAGAGGAACAATAAGAAAATATGTTCTTGTTCTTTAGTACTGGAGAAGAAACGAGAAGAACCGCTTATTTTATTTTTCTTTTTAGTGGCTGATATAACTAATGCCTACTTTGAAAATATTAGGTTTCTTTATAAAATCTTGGAGAATATTATAGAAGTCTGTCCATGGCCAACACTGGCATTTTACTCCCTCCTTATAAGCAGAGTGTTTTGCAACTGGGACAATTGGAAACTTTGAAGGTTCATAAGAAGCTATATCTGACTTTCTGAGTTTGTCCTTAATAAATTGCAGTTACTAGATATTTTCAATAAGTCATTTCCTCTGAATATTATATATATATATATATACATATATTTCAAATAATTATTAACTTAAATATATTGTTTCCTCCAGAATTGTACTGCAATTTGGGGGATGGTTATTTAGTGACCTTGTTAGATTGTGGTTTCCATCAAGTGTTGGTTTTCTTGGCTACTCTTCTTTTTGTTATCCTTTCATAAAATACATTTTCAAAAAATAGCATGACAAAAGACTTTAAAGCCAATTTAGTCTTCTTGGACTTTCTTTGGTAGTGATTTTATTATTCTTCTTAAATACTAATTATTCATTTAAAAAGAAAAAAAATTATGTTAGAAAATAACAAATTTAAAGATCTCATTTTGTCCCAGATTTCTAATCTCCTTTTAACTAATTGTAGTCCACTAATTATTAAAGCATTACTCTTATTCAAAAATTCTATGATAATAGTAATCTGAATTCATATACTTCAAAGTTGCATTTTTCAACAGATGCTTAATTTCTACTTCCTGATATATGGCTATGAACACACAGATTGCCACACAATGTCTGTTACACAGATGACCAGGAGACAGTCAGTTGTACACCAATTAATATTTAGCTCATATGATTATTCTTTATAGAAATTTGAGTTGTTAAGCAACTCGATAGGCCTGAATTTTTTTTTTCCTACTGGAGATTGAAGTGAAGGGCATCCTACCTCTGTTCTACACACCTAGGTTTATTTTTATTTTATTTTTACTAAATTTTGAAAGAGGATCTCACGAAATTGCTGAAGGCCTCACGAAGTTTCTGAGGCTGCTCTCAAACCTGAGATCCTTTCTTATCAGCCTCCCAATTACTGGGATTATAGGTGTGAGACATCAAACCTGGCTTGCCTGAAGATTCTGTATTTTAATGCCACTCCAATGTGTTTGTGGTCTTGAATAAGCAATGTAAGTTCTGGGTTTTTTTAATTATTTTTAAATGAAGACCAATTTTTTTTTCAAAAATAGATCTCAATAACAATGAAATACCCAAAAGCTGATCAATATAAATAAAAAGCTATCATTATAATGTTCTCCCCATTCTCATCTATCTCTATTCCAATTGTTCTTTTTATGAGTTATCCATGGAAAATTTAAAATCAGAGTGGCTTCTGCCTAATATTTAGACATAAATCTGGATTATTTGATCTTCAACTAAATATCTTGTTAAGGAATGCAAAGAAAATTAAATATAATTAGGAAGATAGATGTATGCTTAGGAAACATGTTCCAAATTAATATACTTTTGTATTATTGTTTTTTTTAAATTTCTGCATATAAAAACTTCACTGAAAGTGCTAATGTTTGAAAATAACAAATTATACTACTTAAATACAGAGAAAAGACATAACTACATTATTTCCAATTCAAAAAGCAGAAGAAACTTTCAAGGTAAATAATGACAGTACTTTAAAGTGGTTTTCTACCTTCAAAGTCTTAAAAGAAATAAGTATTCAATAAAAACTTCAGGCCAATATCTAAATACCAAGAATGCAGGAGAAAAAGAAGTTAAATTTTAAAAGCCCTATTAAGTATATTTTAGCTGTAGTTTGCCAAGAAATAGTTGCATGTTAGTAACATACAACTTACTCTTCAGTCCACATTTCTTTTCAAACTAATGTAACCATACATGTTACATAATTTTTTCTCCATACTGCATGTGTTATGTTAAATCAACCATGTATATATTTTGCATACTTTTTATCACCATAGTCATCACATCAATTGGCTATAATGCATAGCTAGTAGAAATGATCATTTTATATCAAAATTCTTGATATCTGGCATTCTCTGCAAACCAAAAGCAGTAACAAAAGGTTTATTTTATTCCTATTAAATACAGTTACATGTCCATTTGCACAACCTAGCTCATTTTTAGACTTTTCAGAAATTGATGGGATTTCTTTTGGCCCTTTTCAATAGAAATATTATCTTAATATTCAATGTCTAAATATATCTTGTCAAAATTTGACCCTGAGTTTGAACCCTGTTATAGACACTGTAAAACTAAGAACACTCGAAAATATATTGACTAATAGTGATTCTTCTACAATAGTGTATGTTTTTATCTTCATTAACATAGTTCACCTGAAAGTAACTTCTCTTTAGCCATGGAGAAAGAGGAGTGGCCTAGGGGAATATCCAAATAAGAAAGCAGAAAATTTCTTATCTAAAATAAGAACTTACTGAACAATGTATTTAAGTATAAAAATGTTGTTTCTCCAAATATCTGAGTAAAGTCAAGAGTGTATGAAAACAAAGTATTTCACCTGCAGGTTTAGTAGCCTCGGAGAATGCCCCACCCACCAATCCCTGGGTTCATGAACAACATTAATCTAGAGTTTTGACAATACAAGGGTTCTAAGTATTATTTTAGAAATTATATATGGAGCTCTCTTTTTAAAAGATGTTCTTATACTCCATTAAAAAATGTCTAGAGATGGCAACTAAGAGAAACACATCTCAGGCACTGTAAAACTCAAATAAAATCTGCGGTAAAAGCAGCTTCTTGATAGAAAAAACAGCAGCAAAAAAGTGAACAAAATAACTAAACTTGAAACACAGCTGAAAAAAACCCAGAAAGCAGATCAGGGAGAGCAGTGGAGCTGCCGCCATTGACCCACCCACAATAGAGCTGGGTATGCTAGCACTGAGGCATCTAACAATCTCCTGCAAACTCAGTGACCAGATGTGAGTAAGTGACTACAGAACTCCACACCCTAATCGGGCTGCATATCCCCACATGATCAACAGTAATTGGAACACCTGGGAGGACCAGCTTACCCAGCTCACCTCTCCCTCCAGAGCCAGAGAAGCACTCAATTGTAAGTTAACTGCGCAGCCACAGAAACTCCTGTGGCAAATGATAGACTCAGTCTCCCACCTTTCTAGCAGCTGGATAGGAGGAGAAGCATAGGAGGGACCAAGAACACACAGAGCATAGAGATGTTACGGGCCCCCTGGAGAATGCCCCACATTTAGACTGCACATCTGCCATCTGCAAAGGCAGAGAGAGAATCACAGACACAGGGCCTATGGAAAGTGTGGAGCCTCAGGCTTACACTGGGTCCAGATCCAGTGACGCCCACTACACAGTGGCACAGGGACAGGCCCTTTAGAGAGCTCAGAGACACAAACTTGTAGTGGGAGAGGCAACAGCAGAACACAGTGCCTGACAGAAAGGGACATCATGACAGGGTCCTACCCACTGCAGGTGTTCTCAAAAGGACATCACTACTATAGGACACTGAGAAAATAAGAATGCCTGAAACATGCTCAAAAAACTACTATAGTGAGTAGACATTTAAAAGCTGAAAAATATCCATGCAGATCCAAGAGTACTTCAGAGGCCAAGGCTGTTCTGTACTTATATACTGAGCTCCCCTATCTATTCACTTTACTCTTCCTGCTTGCAGATTTTCAAATAAAAGTCTGAATGTTTATCCACGTTCCTTCTTGTCAAGGTTCCTTATTCTTCTGTCTACTTCAAGATTTTCTCTTTGTCTTTAGGTTTATGTTGTTTGAATATGATATGTCTGAATGTCTTATTTTTGTGTTTTTATTTCATTTGGTTTGTATCTTATTTTTTTGGTCTTGTTCAAGCATCCTGGATCTATGAAGTCTTAGTAATTTGGGGGAGTTTGCAATCATTATTTCTTCAAGTATTTCCCCTTTCCCATTTCTCTCTCTCTCTCTCTCTCTCTCTCTCTCTCTCTCTCTCTCTCTCTCTCTCTCTCTCTCTTTCTCTCCTTTCTTTCTCTCCTTTCTATCTATAACTATCTTCTTCTGTTCAAATTATGAATATGATACATATCTTCCTATTTATACAAGGTTCTTAGATGTTCTTTTCATTTTTTAAAAAATTTATTGGTACATTGTAATCATACATCTTGTTGATGTTCAGGATGATAGAGGCAGACATGCACACAGTACTCATTGAGCTCTCCCCCAGTTCCCAAACCCATTCCTTTCCCTTCCTCTGCTTCCCCTGCTCAGAACAGTGATTGGCTTTGATAAGTTTTTATATCTACATCATGACCATTGAGGTGTTTTCCTTTTCCCCCTCCCATTTCCCTCAGTTACATCCCCTTCTTTACTTAACTAAGGTTTCTCCACCTTTGTCTGGAGTCCCTCCTATGTCCCATTTTCTCCCTAGCTTCTGCATATGAGGGAGAACATCCAACTTTCCACTTTTTATGACTGACCAATCTCATTTAGCATAATGTTCTCCAGTTCCATCTATTTCCCTGCAAATGGCATAATTTTGTTCTCCTTTATGTCTGAGTAGAATTCCACTGTGTATATATCCCATGATTTTGTAATCCATTCATCTGTTGTAGAACATCTCAGCTGGTTCCATAGTATTCAGTTGTGAATTGTGCAGCTATAAACATAAATATGTATGCATTACTCTGGTAGTTTCATTTCCATTCTTTTGTGTAGATACCCAGGAGAGGTATACCTGGGTCATATGGTACATTCATTCCCATTTTTCTGATGATTCTCCATACTGTTTCCCAAAGTAGTTGCACTAATTTTCAATCCTACCAACAGTTTATCAGCATTCTTACTTCTCCACATCCTCACTAGCATTTGTTATTGTTTGTATATTTAATGATTGCCATTTTAATTGAGGTTAGGTGAAATCTCAGGGTAGTTTTAATTTGCATCTCTGATTGCTGATGACTTCAAATATGGTCATCCTTCTAAAACTGATACACAGATTCAATGCATATGCATTAAAATACCAAGGTCATTCTTCACAGATACAGAAAAATCAACCATTAAACTAATTTGGAAGCTGGGCGTGGTGGCGCACGCTTGTAATCCCAGCATTTGGGAGGCTGAGACAGGAGGATCCGGGTTCGAGGCCAGCCTCAGCTACCTAATGAGGCCCTCTGCAACTTAGTGAGACCCTGTTTCAAAATAAAAGAATAAAAAATAGGGCTGGGGGTATAGCTCGGAGGTAGAATGCCCCTGAGTTCAATCCCCAGTACCACACACACACAAAAAAAAAACTAATTTGGAGCTGGGTGTGGTGGCACACGCTTGTAATCCCAGCATTTGGGAGGCTGAGACTGGAGGATCCGGGTTCACGGCCTGCCTCAGCTGCTTCGTGAGGCCCTCTGCAACTTAGTGAGACCCTGTTTCAAAATAAAGAATAAAAGATAGGGTTGGGGGTGTAGCCCAGAGAATACCCATGGGTTCCATCCCCAGTACTGCAAAAAAAAAAAAAAAAAAAAAAATTTGGAACAACAAAAATACCAGAATTGCCAAAGTAGTTCTCAGCAATAAGAACAATGCAGGAGGTATCACAATACCTGACTTCCAAATATAACACAAAGTCATAATAATAAAAACATCATGGTATTGGTGCAAAGGCAAACACATAGACCAATGGATCAGGATAGAAGACCCAGAAATAAATCTACACACTTACAGCCAATTGATTTTTGACAAGGGGACCAAAACTTACACTGGAAAAGATGACCTCTTAAACAAATGGCATTGGCAAAACTGAAAACTGGTTATTCACATGCAGAAAAATGGAAATAAACCCCATTTTTCATCCTTCACAAGAGTCAATTCAAGATGGACCTTGGACTTGGAAATTAGACCACAGACCTTATAGTTACTTGAAGAAGGCATAGGACCAATACTCCAACACATAGGCATGGATACAAACCTTTTCAAATTGAACCCAAGGGCACAAGAAATTAAAATGAGGCTTAATACCAAAAAAAAAAAAAAAAAAAAAAAAACCCACTCAAAAACTGGGCAAGTGAATCAAATAGACACTTCTGTTCACTTTTTGAATTCCTTTTTACTTCATATTTTAGTTTCAAATTCATTGATGCTTTCTTTTGTCCAGCCAGATTGCTTAGTTGTTGTTTTTTTTT
>PVLC010003369.1:0-28685 GCA_004027655.1 Graphiurus murinus | reverse complement strand
ACACCTGTGTTGTAGTTGATAAGGGACTCTTGAATCATAAATTTCTCCTTGCTTCTGATGGGCTTATGTCATCAATATATTTGTGGAAATGATAAGTATCTGGTGAAGTTCAATAAGCCTGCCAAATTCACTTGATAAGAATCCTACAAAAAGAGCAGTTTTGATACATAAAACCCTGAGCTACTGCTTATACCACAATGAGTCTACTGTGTGGATGGCTTTGATCCAGTGACTTTGCTTCAGCCTTGCTCTTTGCTGACGAAGGATCAGTGAGACTCTTCAGCTTTCTTGGTGGCAGGGCTAATTTCAGAATCTCCTATTCCATTTAAGGACTTAGTTCATTATTACATTCACCCTGCTTGTTTTTAGCTAATTATTTGAAGCACTTGAATGATAGAATTTGTGTATTGTCTAGTATACTTGTTTGATTTAACTTTTTAGAATTATTTGTGCAAAGTGAGACCCTGTTTCAAAATAAAGAATTTGATTCTTTATTTGAATTATTTGATGCTCAACCATGGCTAACTGGCTTTTGCAAAGCAGCCCCAGCATCCAAAACTAGCTTAAGCTTTAATTTTAACTTTAACTTAGAGAATCTTTTAATAATTTCTTCCATTTGAATCTTCAACTGTTGAATAAACCTCATGATGTTTTGGAAAGACACAAATTATGTGTGACATCAATTAATGGTTGTGATGATTAGTCTGGATTATCAACCTGACTGGATCATGAAATACCTAAGATTATGTGACTTTGGGTATGTTGTTAGAGGACTGGTTTATGTAACGGCAGATTTGAAGGAGAAGTCCTCCTGAATGTAGGCAGCACAGTTCTGATAGTTGTAGAACCTGGAAAAAAAAGGAGAAAGCCACATGAAGGCATGTGTACTTCTTCCTGAAGAAAATACATCTGCTCTGATCTGAAATATCATCCTTCAACTCTTCAAACTGGATCTTCAGCGTTATTTCTCCAGATAGTTTCCTGGCCTTTCCATCTTGTACGGGGACTGAATTAGTGATCACTCTGGTTTTGAGACTTCAACTCTTGGACCACTTGACCAGCCACTGGTTCCTCTGACTCTCCACATGCATTCAGGAACTTGGAATTACACTTCTTTGGACAGTAAGCTGATTTGATAAATCCCTTTTTACCATATGTGTGTTCTGAAAATTCTGTTACTTTAGTGAACCTTGACCAATACAATGATCTATTGATCTTGCAGCCTGTTGCTCACAAAAGTAGCACATATTGTATATGATAAAATACACTGAAGTGAATAGGTTTTTAGTGAGAAGTTTTGCATTAATCTCCCCAGGAGTTGGGGCTGTGTTTAATGTTTGCTGTAGTTATAGTTCTATCAATTCAAAAGCCAAGTTGAGTCATGAAGAGTGTCTCAGCAAATATTCTCACAGGTATAACCCAAAATAACTGACCGCACAATGTAGAGGAAGGAAGATTTATTTGCTCACAGTTTTTGGAGATCATGAGTTCGGACATGGTGGTGGGAAGCAGAGAGGGAGAGGGCAAGATTCTGCTCTCACATCACAGAGGCTGGAGGAAGAAGCCAGGAAGCAAGGAGATTCAAAGACAAAAGCCTAGTCACTAAGAACACACTCCCAGGGACCATCTTCTCCAGTTGTACCCCACCTACCTAGGTTATCAGCCAGAAAATCCACTAAAATGGACTTATCCACTGATGAGATTATAGCACTTATGGCTTAATTATTTCAACTCTGAACATTAATGCATGAGCTTTTCAGGAGACATTCTCTATCTCAACATAACAAACAGTTTATCTGAGTCAAAGTGAGGATGGACTTCAGGACATAACATAATAAGTGCTCCTAAAATGTTGTGGAAAGGGTCTGTTTTTCTACAGATTAAAAAAAGAACAAAAATGAGTTTACCACAACCTAGTTGTTACAGTTGAATTGGTTGATAACAATGACATGGGGCACTGATTGGTTGTTAGTTACTTATGAAATCTGCCATGCTGTATCAGAATAACCTAGGTGAGTGCAGTCTCAAGCTTCCTGATTTTCCTGGCTAAAGAACTTTATGATTTCATTTTTGTGACATTTTAATCCTTTCTTAGAAACCATGTGCTTCAAATTTCTCTAGTATCCTTGTTTTTGTTTTACCTCTTGGCACTGGGATTATCCTTGGAGGAAGCCTATGTCTTGTAGCTCTTTTAAATGAGAACCACTGAAGTAATAATGAAGGCTCACTGGTAAGATGGTAGGGTATGAAGGAGGAAGGGCATTCCACACTCTCCTGAGTAAGATCTCCTTTAGGCATGTCTATGGAGGCATTTCACACTTCACTAGCTTTTCTGCCCTTCCTCCATGACTTCTTTCTCATTCTTTATTCCCTTCTCCATACGCCATACAAGTTCCCAACCCATTTCCCTGCCTTTTTTTCTTACTCTATTTCTGTTTCTCCTTTACTCCTTAGGTGACAAAAAAACTAGAGGAAACTACATGAGAAAATGTTTCTAAATTTTCCTGTGGGAAGCCTCTCTCTATGGAGAACTGGCCTTTGTTGTGGAGATTCTAGGAAGGTTGCACCTTGGCTACTCTTCCCCTTCCTCTGCTGGGGCCTTGAGGGCATTTTTCCCAGGTCTTCACTGTGAAAGCTTTGTGGTTTGGATTTCCTGGAGATAAAGTCCACAAAAGTCTGGAGACTCCTGTGACTTCATCTCCTAGATGTTTCTCCTCTCATTCTTATGTATGTTCAGCCTCCATCAATACACTTAAATTACTAGTGAATTTATTCTACTGTGATGGTTTTCAGAGTCTTCTGCTCCATGTAAGCAGATTTTAGGTAAGGTACTGCTCTCAAAATGTCTCTCTTTAGATTTTGTGTGGTAGTTTTTTCCAGTGATTTCAGTCCTTCTATTAGTCACATACATGCACACACACACACACACACACACATACACACACACACACAGCGGTAGATTTTCAGTTTGTGTAGCTTTTATTTGTTATAACATTATTCTGTTCATACCACCTGATTCACCATGTCACATGACTTCACATGTACAGACATTTTGAAACAAATTGCCTTTCATTGATAGAATTATCATTTGCAATTTAATTTCACTTGCAATTTAGTTCTTTGAATAACTATGAAGCGTTACCGTTGCAGCATACAAATCGCTAAACAAAGCACCATTCCTGATTTACTTTCTTTTCCTATCCCAACTTCCCTTCATCATATCATTCGATATAAAAAAATAAGAGCATGCCAGTCAGTTCCTGTTACTCCTGAATCTTTTACTTACTAAAATTGAAGTGATATATTTTATTATTTCCTATCAAGATGAGTGATGAATACAAAATTGGTTTTGAAACTGATGTCTGGCCAACACAATCATTGGTAATGCAAAGGCATTAACATGATGCATAGCTGGTGCAGCAAGTTCATCTAAAATGCCATATTCCAGGAGGTGGGCTAGAGGAGAAGAAAAACCATTCCAGGTGGACTCAATCATCATAATTCATCATGTTGTCCTGGCCAATTAAAGGACATTTCTATTATTCTTTGCTGCTTCCTCTAATATCCATATCAGCTAACTAGTCTGATTCTCCTGAGTGCTCTTCTGATAAATCTTCCCCAACAGTTTCAGTTTATTTCTCTTCGCTAGCCCAGGAAAATATATATAATCCAGAAAATTCTTAGGCATTGAAAAGATGACCAGTGAGTGACCCATTGGTGATGCTTCTGAGTACAGGACTAATAGCAGTGAATTCCATTCTCTGTTGTTCAGTAATAATTGGGCCTGTGGCAAGGTACTACCTCACAGTGGGGAGTGTGCAGGAGAGTAAAGTTGCTAGTCTCAAGGCTAAGAATAAAAAGGTAGGGAGAAAGTGGCAGGATCTCACTGTCCCCTATTAGTGGACATCCCCAATGACTATATGCTCTCCCACTAGGCCCAGCTCTTAAAGGTTTCATCACCCCCTAACAGTGCCGTGTTGGGAGCTAAGTCTTTAGCATATGGGACTTTGGGAGACATTTCAGATCCAAACTATAACAATTCCTTTATTTTGTAAAATGAATCATTGGGTCAAATTCTTCTTTAGAGAATTATATCTTTTTTTTTCTACTAACCCCCCCTTTAATGTTGTTTCCTCTTAAAATAACTGCCTTCTCTCTGACACTCAAAGTTACTCCAAACTTCTTTCCTAAGTAGTCATGTCCACAGGCAACATTTGCAAAAGCAAATTTTATTAGTTCACTCGAGCACCTACGAAGTGTGAGGTTGTTTTCATATTTTAGTATATTTAAGTTCACCACTCATTAGTTTATTGATGAAGAAAGTGAGAAATATAATTGAATCAGGCTTGAATTAGGCTCACACGTAACAAACAGCTTATCTCAGATTTGAAATTGAGTTTCTCTGCCATATCATGATGCCCCATTCAACCTTTCTAGGCTATCTTTTTCACAGATGGATAGGCATGATATGAAAAGTCACAAACCAGAAAGAAAATAGGAATATTTTAAATACAAAGTAACTATGTTTTTATGCAATTTCTTATTTCTCACAGTAAGAGAATCATAAGAAATTCAGTTTAGGAGAAATGTACCATTGGATTTCTGTGTGTGGTAAAAGTAGAAGTTTTGTTTTGTCTTGGTAGGAAATGTCACGTTTGTTCCAAAAAATATACAAACAAACCCAAAATATCTTTGTCCTTAATTGAATGATGCTGCTATGACAACTCTGTAAGTCTTGCAAAGCTTTTATTAGAAGCCTCACTGAATTGTATATCATGGATGAAATGACATGGGCAAATAAAATATTTCTCTTGTTACAGAAATGCATGATATCAATGACTCATATTCACTTTGAGGTTTTAAAGTAAGCATATAGATAGCATTAAGATATGAATAAACATGAGTGATTGATTGAGTTGTCTAACAGTCAGCCTCAAGCAGGAAAACCAACTGACTTGAACAAAGGATCTCAGCAGAGGGAGATTTATGTTATTCAGCTGAATTACATTCCTTTATAGACTGCTGCAGATGGGCTTCAGGAAAAGCAGCCATCTATCCGATTTAAATAGACTGAGTGCTAGTACTATAGATATACCATTAATTCATTGGTGGAAGTTGCTAAAGGCATAGAATTGGCTTTGTTCTCTGACAGTCTCCCCCAGTTTAAATAGAAATGCCATTTGCCAGAGTGCCAAGTAAATAGGGCCCATATAACACTATAATCAACTTGCAGTGACATTACATATTTTATCCTCAATACTGAAAATGGTTAAGTCAGCAAAGACTTACCAGCTGTGGAACTCTGCTGACCACTGAAAGCCACTTGTAATTTATCAGGTAGTTATTGTTTCTTATGTGTAAATGATAATATTGTATCTTTAATTTGTGTAGTATATTATAAATATGATGATGATTCTCTTCCCTGCAGACTCTTCTTTAATTTTTTACAAGTGTGTGTAATACATATTATTATTTTAGATTTAGAGATAATAAAACCGCATGGGAAGAAGTTAAATGAGTCTCCCAAGGTTATATAAGTGGAAAGTGAAAACCTAGCAGTTCCAATATTCTTTCTGTTATACTCAATTAGGTGTTCTGGAATGGGGTTATACTAAATGAATTGTGTTGTGGAGTATATGATGTTCTAAGTTGTGAGTAAAGAATGCTTACAAGAAAATTACTCTAGGCATTAAGTATAACTTATTTCTTGAAGTACATCTAGTATCTCAGAAAATCAAGTCATAGCAGAAAAAGACAGGACTGCCTTAAAATAACACATCAGTAAACTGTTCTCTCAATAGCTTGGGATCATTAGAAACCAGGCGTTAATTCAAATATTGACAGTGAGTGGTGTATTTAATCCTACAGTACTAAACATATACTATGTTGCTTGCAGGTAACCCACACAACTCATAGGAGAGCACAGTAGGTCTTTTTTACACATATGTGGTCAGAGAGGATTAGGGAATTATCTAGCTATTATGTTGAGACCCTTATATCTCTAATTTGAACTGCTTCTGATTTTTAGGCAAAGAAAAGAAAAACTTAGTTCTGCTGATAGATGAGATACAGAGTAACTGAATTTTTTTTTTCAAAGAGTGAAAATAAGAGTCAGATATTCATAAAAGCATTTCCTAAAATTAGACAAAGCAGACACTTTACATTTTAAGCCATTAATGATTCGGTGTCTGCATTTCCAATTCAATTGCCAACACACTGTCTTCACTGTTCATTCCCATTACAGAGAGACTATCTGTCAACATTTAATGCCACATATAGACACCCCACTAACTACAATTTCAACTTCAAATTAATCCATACTAATAAGTATCAAGACTTGAGTGCAAAATCTTGTTTAGGATGCACAGTGACCAGAGTGATTAAGTGGTTTTTTGGTTTTTTGTTTTTTTGTTTTTTGTAGGTAATCAGTAAACTTGGCAGGAAAAAAAAAAAAAAAAAAAAAAAAAAAAAAAAACTTGTTCTGCCTGGTTAGCCAAAATCTAGGTAACCAGATACATGGCATATTAATAGACACTCCAGTGCCTAGCAAAAACATATAGCCTGCTTAAAATTTCATGAGAATGATTCATTTTAAAAAGAGATGACTAGAACAAGTTTTAAAATAGTCATATCAGAAAAAAAGAAACAACTTGGATATCCCCCCAGAGTTCTTATCTATAGTTCTCATCTGCTTAGCATATTACACTCATTTGATATTCTTTTGTTATCAACAAAACTTAATAAATGCAACATATTAATCACTATTATTTTAAATCAATATATCTGTAAAAATTTGAAAGAAATTGCAGAATTCTATTACTAGGGAAAACCCTAAATACATTTCAATTCTCCTTCATTATAGTTGACCTTTCTAATCTCTTCAGTTCTCCTACTTATGCCTAAGGCCAGATTCAAGCAATTTTCTGTTTGTTTTTTAATATTTAATTTAATAAGTACTTATGAAATATTTTATGCCTACTATGGTGCCAGATATTTTGGAAATTTTAAAAAATGTACAACTTTTCCTGGACCCTCAAAATACTCAAAATATTGTTATTTAATGAAAACAGAAAAAGTGTTATGTGTCAAATTTGTGACAAAGCAATAACTGCAATAAAAATTACTCAGTAGGAAGGTGAGATGAAGAACACTGAAGTCCTGCTTTAGTCCTATAGTAACTTATCTTTACTGTTTCCTGTTTTCTATGCAAAACATCTTTAGTACTAGTGTTATGAGTACATCCAAAAAGCAAATAATTTAAAGTCTTTCTTTAAGCTATAAAAAATAACAATTTGATTTACCTCTTTCTCTCTCTCTCTCACACACACACACATACACACACACACACACACACACACACACTCACAAATACATTATTCTACAAACATGTATGTATGATTAGGTGGTTATTCCTATAGAAATTCAAATCCATAAAATTTAAATTAATACATCTTTTACCAAACATAATCACAAGTTTCCTGAACATAGAATTTGTGAAAGAGATAATTTTTATGAATATATATAACCTGAAAATTGCTTTATTTCATGGTATCTTTGAAAATCTGTATACCTCCACAGATATGCAATTTTAACTCATATATTTTGTCTTATATTTTATTAAATATAATTTATATGTAGGTAGATTCATGTGTGGGTATGGTACTTTATTCTGAGACACTAATTCTCTACTTTACTTTAGAAATTAAGACATTATCTAGAAGATTTGATGGAACTTAAACCCAAAAATTCATAACAAAGTAGTGGAAGATAAATGATTGGCAAAAAATCCTAGGGAGTCTTTTATGACAATTAGCTCTTTGAGTACTACAAGAAATATATCTCTCATTACCATCTTCCACATTGTCATCACTGGAATGAACCTCAGAATGAAAAAGCAAACTTTTTTGCTGTTGTTCTCTGGAGTAAGCAACTCTTGAAAGTGAATTAAGTAAACATGAGCCTTGTGCATTTGATAAATATGTATGTCTTATCCTTCCTATCCTCTTGCTCTTCATCCAGCTGCAGCTGGGAACCAAGCAATAAATACTATTTATTTATTTTAATAGTATGTTTAGTGGAAGTATTACCAATATTTCCTAAGCTTAAAAACATCCCCAAATGCATTTTACTGTTAGGCTCAGCATTTTCATAGTAATTTACAACTTAAAAAGGGTAAACTCTATTACTCTATGTCAAACCAACAACTGGGTAAGTGCAGAATGTTACCCTATGAAGTATGACCAAATTTATTGCCGCAGTCATTAGTACCTATTGATTCTGTTTATAATGACCCAGAGGGAATAGTAAACCTATTATGCTGGTGTTTGGTCTCTCTCTCTCTCTGAGAGGAGCCAGGCTCGATACAGTCAAGTTTCAAGCAACATCCAATTAGTTCAACAATCAATGCTGCTCTTTTTTCTTTTGGTTATTATTAATACAACTAGTCTGCAACATGAACTTCGAGATCTTAGACTGTATCTTATAATCACATCTGAGGGACATTATTGTTTTTCTGCAAAAGCAACTTCATTTAATCGCTTTTTGAAGTCAGACTTTTCTATATGGAACCATTTATTTTTTTCCATTCATATTCTGTAAGAAATGACATTCAAATTTATAATACTGCTACACAATAAGTAGTTTCTCCTAACTTTTATTTCTATATCCTAGGCTCTAACATTTTATATTTACATTCACTTGGATGGTCTCCCATTGAATTCTAGTAAACATATTTGGTAGTCTATTACAGAATCTAAGTTTTCTTTTTTATAAGAGAAATCAAGTTGTAGGCCTTTGAAAAGAAGACAATTTCTGCTACCATTCCCACATCAAGAAAATTTCTTACTTGCTTTTTTTGTTTTGTTTTGTTTTTTAAAGAGGTAGTATAATACTAGTTGGTAATATCACAGAGCCGGATTTGCTTACTTATGTCTAAACTAAGCGTGAAATTTGCTCTTTCACTTACATCTATCAAATGGACAGTGAAAAGATTAATTACATTAACATTTGGGCTATAACATTGCATCGAATCCAACCATATAAAGTGCTGTATTGGAGTAATTAAGTATGCTCTTGCTTCCTAACTTGTATTGTCTCTAGTATTGTATAAAAAGAAACCACAATATTCACATAACTAATGAGTGAGGCAGTCAAGGCAAACGGAGCCATTTTACAAGCATCTTTTGACAAAAAAAATCCATTATATGTCATAATAATTAGAACCTAACCTATACTACCCAAACAAAATGAAACTCAAAACCTGCAGTTGGGATCATCTGAATGCAATATTGTAGCCTTTTATCCAAGGCTATGACAATTTTTCATATCATTATCAATTAAAATAACCAGGGGTGAACAAACTACGAACTGCAGAACAAATACTGTTGCACCTATTTTTGTAGATAAAGTTTTATTTGAGTACAGTTGTAGCTGTCATTAGTTTACTATTTTTTATTGCTGTTTTTGCATTATTAAGGCATTGTTAAAATAGGGACCACATGTTCCACTAAGCCAAAAATGTTTACCATCTGGACCTTACCAGAAAATGTTTGCTGACTCCTGGGATGTGTTATACTTTATATAATGCTATTAAAGTTCTCAGGACACTCCCTAATGTATAGAAAGTACTCATGAGTGAATGAGTCTAATATCAATCATTTGTGTGACTATTACATATCTGAAGGATAAAACCTCTGCCTTAGAGATGAACCTGAGTCTACCTTTCCTTTCTTTCTCCCTCCTTTCTTTCCTCCTGCTTGTCTGTCTATCTACCAACCTCTTTTTAACTCTTCCCCTGGATGAAGAAGGAGAAAAATGATTAGCAGTGACTATATTCCCTGAAATTTGAGGCAATGGAAGTGTACTGCTCAGGCAGAGCCTACTTCCCTCAAGTATGTCCACTGATGACTTGCATTGGGAATGTCTCAGAGAGCCCTACTTAGAAGGTTTACCACATGATCTCATATATTCTCCAGGATAAGCTCTTATATACACTCATGCCTTATATACCACTCTGGTCACTATACCATTTGTGCCACAAATACCTAAAGAAAGCTTGTTTAAATGGGAGTCACTGCTATTGTCATTTTCATGAACTCATGAGATGGCTAATTTATAAACATAAATGTTGCACAGGTGATCATACTGAATTGCAAGTTTGTTTCATGTTCAATTTAACATTTCACATTTCTCAGCCTGAATATTTTTCATGGCAGAAGCAATAAAAAATAGAGCTAGGAGGTTATAAGGAAGATGAGAAGAAGAAGGAGTAAGATAAATAAGAATGCTATCGCTAAAAATTTGGGGGGTTGTTTTATTTTGTTTTGCTTGTTTTTGGAAAACTGCAAATACAGAAAAAATATCACTTCTTCCCATAATGATGCACCAATATTTTTTAGCTTTCAAAATAATTTCAGTCATAAACAATTTGTCTCTGCTGAATCATTAGGATGTTTATTTTCCTACATGGCTATATTAAGTTCTTGAATCATTTAATTGTGAATAAGCCCTTTATGTCAATTTTTATAATGGAGATATATATATTATACATATATATATATATATATATATATATATCAAATTAACTAAAAATTAAACCAAGAAATCAGCAAAAAATACAAACCCAGACACAATCCAAAGTATTAGCCCCAGTAAAGCTTAAAGGAAATTGGGCCATAAACATTTCTAACATGAAAGAAGAGAGAAGTTGTTAACCATCAAATCTATAAATTCACGGTCAAATATTACATATTTAACCATACTCTTTCCCTACCTTTTCAGTCTTTGACTTTTACAACATTCATTTAGAAATTTTATATGTGTAAAAATTTTTCTCAGGAGTACCCTTACTTGCTACAAACTATAATAATTGACCCAGTATCTTCTAATTGACAAAAATAAAAATTAATTTTTAAGCTTTAAAAGTAATGTGGAAACTAAGTGCTACTTTTAACAGCTCTTTGGAAAATGATGTATGAATGCTATAATTTAAAACATTCTCTACTGCACAATCTAAAATGCCTGGGTGACCTTGTTTATCATCTAAATCATAAAAGACATCTACCATTTACATCGATTTGAACCTAGTTATAGACTTCTAAAGGAACTGGTGGGGAGAGGAGAGAAGGAAAGGAATTACTTAATTATAATTAATCAATCTGAATAATTAGAATGCTAGAATTCACAATCAACTGATCCCTATCATGTACCTGGACATCTTCATGTTTTTGGCATGTACATTTATAATAAAAAAAAGGATGAATAAGCCGGGCGTGGTGGCGCACGCTTGTAATCCCAGCATTCGGGAGACTGAGACCGGAGGATCCGGGTTCGCAGCCAGCCTCAGCTATCTAGTGAGGCACTCTGCAACTTAGTGAGACCCGGTTTCAAAAAAATAAAGTAAAAAGTAGGGCTGGGGGTATAGTTCGGAGGTAGAATGCCCCTGAGTTCAATCCCCAGTACCGCAAAAAAAAAAAAAAAAAAAAAGGATGAATATGTTTTTAAAAATATAATTTACATGCCCCATATGAGTTTTTTTCCCCATTATCTCTCTATTATACCTCTACAATATACTATGCTTAGATAAAAAAGAAATAACTTTTTGTGTGTGACTCTGGGGTTGGAACTCAGGGCCTAATGCATGCTAGGCAAGCACTCTATGAACCGAGCTACATACCCAGTCTAAGGCACAAAGATATTTATTAATATCATAGAGCTAATAGTACTTATTTTTAAATGGCATATGAGTATACAAATAAAGGATTGGTGTTGAAAATGTAAAAATTATTTAGAGTTCTTGAATGTAGCTTTTTAAAAAGTCATCTTTAAGCCTCTTAAACGTATCTTATCCATCTATCTCTTGGATGTGTCATCCACCAGGACATTGGCATAACATTTGTACCTTTTGAATTATATGTCTAAATATGTTGATTGTGTCCTTAAAAAACACTGGTATACAATATAAATGGCATCACATGTTAAGAATCTAGATAGATCGCCTATCATCCCAGCTCCAGGTGTTCTACATTTCTTTCAGTTCTTATACCCAATGGCATTTTTAAAGTTGACATGCCATGCCAAGACTGAACCTGTACCAGGATAGTCCATTTATCCTCTCCTCTTTGGAAAACAGATTTCTGTTAATCCTGAAGATATGAACATATATATTCATCTATTCTAGCATATATAAATATATTTATATATTGTAAATGAGCAAAGTTATCAGTTTCATTTCAGTTGTCTGACACCAAAATGGGAAGCTTTTCTCTAAATCACTCTGTTTCTATTTAATTCCACAAGTAATTGTGATGAATAATTACCTCAAAAATGTATTTAATTTTGTCCTCACTTTCTTCTCTTGGGGGTAATTGAGATGTAACAAATACAATGAAAAGGGCCCCAGATGAAAATTGTCCAGTTATTTATTACCTAATATGGTTGCCAAACCACCATCATTAATGTAACACTTACTAGAGCACAGACCTAAATAGGAAGTGGTAAGGTATATATTAATTGACAAACCTAACATAAAACTCCCTGTATCAGTTAACTGAGGAAAACAAGTAAATGAATAATGCAAATCAAATATGAAACTAAGCCCCTTGGCTTCCTAAAATTTTTTAGAGAAGTCATAGAAATTTGTTAGACTCTGCTTTAAATTTTAAAACCAACTTTCCATGGCTTCTGAATCTGTCATTTGGCAACTTTGACCAGTTTCATACCCTAATCAACAGAGAATGCAAAAAGCTATCAGGACATGATTTTTATATCAAAATCATGCTACAGTCATACTTACCAACATTTTTCTAGCAATTTTCTCATAAATAAATATTTGATACGTAAAATATACATAATTCTAAAGACAAATAAGCCTGTGCCCACAAGAAGTCTACATAGTAACCCAAGGAGGCCACTGCAAGTGAGAAATGTGTTTAAAATTCTCATTTAATCTTAAGACTTCATATATTTTCTTTTTTTTCCCTCTGCTCTGTTTTCACACGGGTACTCATATTTGAATATATTTTAATCACTTGCAACTGAGTTAATTGATGGTTTGGGGAGTTTTAAATATTTAGGACACTTCAAATGTACCCATCTACACTGCTGCTATATGCCCTTAAGAGCTCAAATACCCCAGTTTAAAAGCATATCTTTGTGATATCCTGGTACCTGCTTCATACTGTGAAGTCTCACCTTCTATGACTTCCTATTTTGCTTCATTCAATATCTCTATTTTATCTGCTTTAATTTCTGTCTCTCAGGATATATGTGGCATCTGATTGCCAAGAACTTCGATGACCTGTTTTACTTATGTGTCCCTCTAATCATAAAGCAAATGTCTAAGGAGGATCCACTTCATTCCAGGCACTGTTGTAAACATTGAGAAGAAAAGTAAATAAAGCAGGTCAGTCTAACAAAGTAGAGATGTATTATAGTGCAGAAGCCCAGATAAAACTAAAGATACATGCAAAAATCAATGACAACACCATAGACACAAGGGGGGTAAAATATCTGGAAGCTGATTTTTCATCTGGTCCCTTTTGATGTTAGTTTTTCAAATTTATCTCCTAGTAAGAAAATCTTTTTGATACTGCTATGAAACAAACCTTATTTTCTTAAGTCTCCTAAATTGCTGTTTCATATACAGTAAATACCCATTCAGTATACATTACTAGTAATACTCATTTAAATGACATACAAAAATAATTTTGATAAATAAAGAATGGTTTCAGAACAAAATGGAAAATATGAGAAATATTTGTCTAGGCAATGACCTGCCTGGGCTCAGTCATTGCCTTCTCAGCTTGCAGCATGTACAGATTCTTCCTATCATGCTAATCATCCCCAGCTCTGCCTTCACTTGACCAGATTTGCTCTGCTGGTGTGCTTCAGTCCCTCTCTAGTTTCTGAGTGAGTTACTAGCATGTATAAAATCCTAATTTGAAGTTATATGTGTCTTGAAATTGAAAGATAAGACTTCTAGAGGATATTTAAGTTAAATTCAATTTATGCTCTGCCTCTTAAAACTCCAAACAACTCTAAATTAGCATCTTATTTGGCAGGGCTGTAATTACAGAGGAAAGTCAGCTTTCAAAGGCATTGCTCTTAAAAATACACATCCAACCACTTAAGTAATGACTTGCCTTGGGAAAGTAAGACCTGCTGAGCTGTCCTTGAACCACATTGACAATTTCTTTCAGCAATGACCTCGGAGACAGGGATGTGTACTCTGAAAGGGGATTGCCACAATTTTTTTAATCTGTCTGACTTTCTGATCAAGCAAAATATAAATCATTTAATCAACTCCCGACTGAGCATCAGGTACAACTAGTATAAATTTTCCTTCATAAATGTTTCATCAAAACTGAGGATAGCTACACTGCCTTACCTTTTGCTAGAGAAATTACAGCTTGCAAAGATTGGCTGGTAGTCACATATGATTGATAGGCTTGAGGTATTTGGCCTTCAAGCAGAAGAGTTCAAGTCTAAATGGCCTCTGCAGCTACTTTCAGCTTCTCCTTAGAAGAATGTTTTGCTTCATTTACTGTAAAGGAAAAGACAACTAACAACTGTGGATTTTTTTCTTATTGTTTGTTGGTGGGTTTGTTTTCTGAAAATAATATCACTTCCTTCAATTCACAGCTGAAAAAATTTACAGACACAATCTGCAATATGGCAATTTTTTCTTCTAAGTAAACACACCTATCTGAATATCTAGAAGCCTGAAGAGCCTTCTATTCCAATCCTATGTCAATTTAATTTTCTGTTCCATTATAATAAGACTTGAAGTGGGGCAAATAGGTACAAATGTATATAATTTTAGTATTACAAATTAAATAGACCAAGAATATCTTAAACAGTATGTTTCACAAGAAATAAGTTTCCTATATTCTATGAACCATCAACATGAGATCAGTTAAATTCATTAACACAAATGAATGAAGTATCTCTGGTATTATTAGCCACAGATGAATTGTCTCACTGGAACAATTATCCCAGATGATACCGGGGTAAAATATCTTTGAGATAGAAAAATAGTATATGGGGTTATTACACATGTGACAAAGGGAGAAAAGGAATCTATAATGGTGATGTTAGACAGGGCCACCAAATAAAATCTTTCTAAGGACTAAGATCATGGAAAATCTTCAGAAAGTCAATCATAGAAAACTTCTCAATCACAAATCCAAACAACTGTGAATCTTTTGTAAGGAAGTTACTGTTCTTATATCCTGTGTGCCACAATTTGACATTTGAGATGTCACTAAGATATAGAAAAAAATCAAATTCTGGAAGCTTCCAAAGGCAACTTCATTCCCATGCCTCAAGTGTAAGTAGCTGCATCAGTCAGAACTACATAATCCAAAAGACCAAGATTCCAATATTTATTCCCATCTTTGGTGTACATATATGTTATTTAGGGGCTGATTCCAATGTTTCCCAGATTTGAATCTCTTCCCAAAGATTTGAGTCAGTAGGCCTGGCCTGGGCCCTGGAAACCTCCATTGTCACCCAATTCTTTAATGAAACCTGTAGAGATGTATTGATGTAATTATATTATAAGAGCACTTTACTAAAAAAAAAAAAAAAAAAGTAAAACAAGAAAATAAAATAAAGAATCCTCAAGTAACATATATTCTAGTTGTTCATAGTACACTCTACATACACTGTAAAATAGGTAAATAAGGCAGTTATTACTGATTTAAGGAGAAAATGTACAATGTCTGACCCCTGGTATCTTGGCAAAAAAGAAAGGGGAAAAATTAATATGGGAATATAAAAATGATGGATGTCAAATACAGTATGAGTTAGATTTACTTTTCTATTTCAGGAGGATAAAAAATACATTTCATGTAGAGTGATATTATAGGGATTCTGGTCTAGGTGGCTTGAAGTGTACAGTCTATCCTTTTCATACTTTGAAGGGTTGAAGGCCCATATGAAATAGTCCCAAGGAAACTTTTACTTACTGGGAGGTTCTGGATTTTTATTGACCACTGTTTCCTACCTCCCTCAAATTCAATGTTTGTCCAGTCATTTATATTGTCTAGAAATTTCCAAGTACAATCAATTTATTAAATTCTTCAAAATTCCTTAATTGCATAAACTAATGAAAAGTGGTCTATTAATAATCCTTTCATCCATTCCCATGTATTATCCAGTCATTTTTGCCCCTATTTCTCTATTTCTTAAAAACTATCACCCTGATTCAAACTGTTCATAGCCGAAAAAATAAAGTTATATGACTCTAAAGACAGAAACTGAAGTAAAAACCATGTTGATAATTTAAATGTCAAATTAAAAAAGTCTTTAGGTTAACATAATATTTCAGTCTAAAAGGCTTTTATACTCTTGAATATTATGAAGGAAAATAAAGGGCTTATATTTATATGGGTTACATTTGTTAATATTTACCTATTAGTCATTAAAACTGAGTATGAATAACATATTAATGAATTCATTTTAAAATAATATAAACAAAATGAATCCAGTATGCATTGACATAAAGAAGAAACTTTAATGAAAAATAATACATTTTTAAACAAACAAAACAATTAGTAAGAAAAGTGGCTTTGTTTTATGTGCTTGTGGTCTCTTTAATATTTAGCTTAATAGAAGGCAGCTGGAATCTAAGATCTGCTTTTGCATTCCATCTGGTGCAATGTCACACATCACATAGCCTTTGGAAAACACATATGAAAATGAGAATGACAAATAAAAATAAATTTGTAATATATTATGAAAATAATTTGATTATATAAACCTCATGAAAGCATCTCATATGTCCCAGATATCTATGAACCACAATTAAAGAACTACTGATATAATTGATTCTCCAAACCAGAAAAATTTTGATATGAAAGAATATATTATAATATTTATTCTTGAATATCAAGCATATAAATAGGAACTATTTAATATGTATTAATACAGGATTATAGAAATGCGTTAATTACTATATCTTTTTAATTACTATATCTTATAATTCAAAACAAATATAAACTATATAGCATGGAATTTTTTACTACTTAACTGTAAACTTATTTAAAGATGGATACATTTCCATATGCTCATAAAAACTATCTAGTCCCTTCTACAAAATAAGCTTTCAAGAAATATTTAATGAATAAAATAATAACTTGTGTATAGAAACAAGTAACTGATAACTTTGACTACACATTACTTGGGCTTTACAATCTCTTTTTTGAAATGAAAGTGTGGATATATAATGTTATAGCAATTCTACCACAACATATCATACTCCCTCCAAGTCATTCAGCTTTTTGAGTTTCTTTTTTCCAACTGTAAAGATAAAATACATGAAGCAAAATACAAAATATCCTCTATGGTAAAACTGGAGAAACAGAAGACCCTTCTAAGTGAAATGTATTGACCATAGTTGATAAGAGTTATAATTCTCTTTTATCTAAGTCAATTTTAAAATAGAATTTTGCTTGAGAGAAAAAATTTCATCTTTTATTTAGGAGTGAACTCTATTCTGGGCCTTTTATTCTTCCATGTGAATTCTAGGACACTTTTTCTAGATCTGAATAATGTCTTGCTATTTTGATGGAGATTACACTGAATCTTTAAGTGCTTTTTGTGAAATGGCCATTTTAACTATATTAATTCTGCCTATCCAAGATGATGAGCAATCTTCCCATCTTCTAGTGTCTTAAATTTCTTTGTTCAGTCTTCTATAATTTTCATTGTAGATATATTTTACCTCTTTGGTTAGCTTTATTCCTAGGTATTTAAATGTTTTGAGACTATTGTGAATGGAATAAAAGCAAAGCTAGATGTATCACAATTTCCCATTTCAAATTATACTAACAACTGTAGTAACAAAAACTATATGGTGCTAGAATAAAAACAGACATGTAGACCAATGGAAAAGACTAGAAGATATAGAGAAGAACTCGCACAGTTAGAGTTACCTGGTTCATGAGAGAGGTGACAAAAACATACTCTGAAAAAAGCATGCTCTTTTAAACAAACTTTACTAAGAAAATTCAAAATGGATCAAAGACCTAGGAATTAGACCAGAAATTTTATGTTTGCTAGAAGAGAACATAGGGTCAGCTCTCCAACATTTGAAAACAAGTATCAACTCCCTCATAAAGATCCTTAAAGCTCAGGAAATAAAATCAAGAATTAATAAATGATATGCCATCAAATTAAACAGTCTCTGTACAGTAAGGAAAATAGTTAAGAGTATGAAGAGAGAGCCTACAAAATGGGAGAAAATCTTTCCCAGCTTCTCTTCTGAGAGAATTAGTATAGAAATAACACAAAAACTTACCACTTACCACAGGAATAAAAAAATAACTCAATCAATATGTGGACAAATGAACTAAACAGACATTTCTCAAAAGAATTGCAATTGGTTGCTATAAATATATGTTATTACTAAACATCTTTAGTAATCAGGAATATATGAGTTAAAACTGCACTAAGATTTCATCTTGCTTCAATTAGAAAGGTAATCATCAAGAATACAAATAATAATAAACGCTGGCAAGGATGTGGAGAAAAAGATATGCTTATTATGCACTGCTGGTGGTATCAAAAATTAGCACAACCACTACGGAGATCTGTATGAAGGTTCCTCAAAGGAGTAGGGATAAAACCATCAGGTAACCCAGCTATACCACTCTTTAATATTTACCCAAAAGAATTAAAATCAGCATACTATATAGATACATGTATACTCTATTTAAAGCAACACAATTCACAATAGCCAAGTTATGGAACCAACCTAGGCATTCATCAACAAATGAATGGATAAAGAGAATATGAAACACACACAGACACACACACACACACACACACACACACACACACACAATGAATTTTAGTTAGCAATAAGCAAAGCAAAATTATGTCATTACATACGGAACTGGAGAACATCATACATCATGCTAAATGAGACAAGCCAAACTAAAAAAAGTCAAGGATCATTTGTTTTCACTCATATGTGGAAGCTGAAGAGAAAAAATAAGAAAGAAAAGAGATTTCATGAAAATTAGGAGAGAGACCAATAGAATAGTGAAAGGGACTCAGGAAAGGAAAAGTAGAGAGAAAGGAGAGGTATGGGAATGGAAACAAACCAAATTATGCTATGCGCATATATAAATATATCACTATCAACCTCACTATTACATATAATTATAATGCACCAATACATTTGTTTCAAAAGTGAGGATCCATTCAGTCTTATCCTCATATTCAAGGAGCTAATATTTTCCTAGAAATTGTCCAAATATACACAGTTGTACGTACTGAACGTGAGAAGGAGGGAAGGGGAAGAAATGGGGCCGGGAATGGGGAAGGGTTAAATGAGAGCTGTATGCATGTATGCCTCTTTCAGCTTGTACCTCACAAAGATGTATGATTACAATGCACCAACAACAAAAAAACAAAATGATATTTAATCAACATATAAAACTTCCTGAGTATGAGATGGCCTTAGATATTTTCTCTTCCATACAGATAACCTTAAACATGAAAGAAATCGTAGATGAAACATAGATTCAAGATCATAAGAAAAGTTTAGTTTGGAGGTAGTTATTTAGTAAGTTGGCAAAACTAACTCACCAAGTACAACTTTTTTACCAAAGGAAAAAAAAAACCTCAAAAATAATGATAGAATTTGCTAATATCTTATAAAATTTATTCCTTTAAAAACTCTATTGTAATCCTTTTGCAGGCAAATGTCAATTGATAGAAAAGGTAAATGCCCTTCCTAATTACTAATTGTTTTGAACTTATTACCAGCTATTACTGTATCATATAAATTGATAGGATCATTTTCAATTATTCACTAATAACATCAAAGTGAAACATTAGAAATTAAGTTGAATACAGAAAAATATTTTTCTTTTCATTTTTCCCCAGTTCTAGAGACTGAACCCAGGGATGCTGTTCTACTATGCTGCATTCCCAGCCCTTTTTTCCTTTTTATTTTTTTACTTTAAGACATTATCTCACTAAGTTGCCCAGACTGGCTTCAAACTGTTGATCCTCTTGCCTCAATCTCCCTAGTAGCTGGTATTACAGCATGTGCCACCATGCCCAGTCAGAAAAAAAAATGCCTAAATACTTAATTTATACCATTTACTTCATATTTTTAAAATGGCTTATTTATTTACTTTCCAAGTATTAATTTGGCATCTTCATATCCCTTTTGCTATGAAGGATTTAAATATATACCCAAGCTTGGTATGATGGTGCAGGATTATAATCCCAGTACTTGGAAGACTGTGACAGGAGGGTCACAAGTTTGAGGACAGCCTCAGCAAGTAGTGAGACTCTCATCAACATAGTAAGACCCTGTTTCAAAATTAAAATAAAAAAATAGGGTTGTGGGTGTAACTCAGAGGTAGGGTGCTCATGAGTTCAATCCCCAGTAATACAAAAATAAATAAATAAAATACAATGAAATGAAAATACATTTATTCAAGCTGTCTTTTCAGATAAGTGACATGGGATATGTATACAGTCAGCTAAAATATTAAGCAATAATCCAAAATTTGGATAATTTCCAGGGAAAGTGAAATTTACTTATGTTTTAAGTCATCTAAGACAAAGAGACATGATTTAAGCCTTTATTAGGCAACAGTAGAATATATGAATTCCTTTTTTTGAAGATGAAATGAATCAGGACAAAAAATTACCCTTTGAGTAATAATTTAATGCAAGTAGAATGCAATACTATCTTTGACTTGTAGGATAGGGAATCAAGTAAACTTTCGGTCATGTTAATAAAAAATAGAAGTAGAAAAAACTGTGATAGTAGCACAAATTACAAGCAAAAATAACAAATTAGATGAAAATATAAGAATTACCAGAAATGGTGGTGGCCACCAAGAATTGAGAGGAAGGAGGAGTTTCTTGTAAGAATGGTATCCAGCATCAAGATCCATTCATGAAAACTAGATATGGATGGGAACCACATTTGGGTGACAGTTATTTTTTTTTTTTTTTTAGCAGTACTGGGGATTGATCTCAGGGGCATTCTACCTCTGAGCTATACCCCCAGCCCTATTTTTATTCTTTATTTTGAAACAGGGTGTCACTAAGTTGCAGAGGGCCTCACTAAGTAGCTGAGGCTGGCCGCGAACCTGGATCCTCCGATCTCAGCCTCCTGAATGCTTGGATTACAAGCGTGCACCATCATGCCCGGCTGACAGTTGTTTATTGATGGAGAGATAAATGGATAGACTGTAGTCTAGGGCTCATGCTGGGTAGCAGTGGGTACACATCTATGAAAGACAACTTGGAGATACATTATCGGTACCTTGACTGTCCAGAGAGTTTCTATCTTATTAGATTTCAATATAGAGTCTATATTAATTATGGTTCTGTGGAGAGATAGAAATAACAGGATGGATACATGATAGACTAGAAAGAGATAGATGATAGATAGATAGATAGATAGATAGATAGATAATAGATGATGGATAGATAGATGATAAATAGATGATAAATATTATGACAGATGACTAGATAGATGATAGATCACTCAGATAGATAGATAGATAGATAGATAGATAGATAGATAGATAGATAGATAGATGATAGATGGCTAGGCGATAGAGGCTTTATTAGGGTTATTGACTTATGTGATTATAGACACTGAGAAGTCCCATGTTAAGACATCTGCAAGATGGAGAACCAGAGAGGCCAATGACTTGGTTCAGTCCAAGTCCAAGAACCTTAGAATTAGGGAAGATGATGGTATAACTCAGTCCAAAGCTGAAGGTCTGAGAAACCGTGGAGAGCTGAAAATGGCAATTCCTGGAGCTCAAAGGCTGGAGAATTTGGAGTGTGATGGTCAAGAGCAAAAGAAAAGAAGGGTGTCACAGCTCCAGAAAAGAAAGTGCATGCACCTTTCTCTTCCTTTTTGTCCTACCCATGCCGTCAGACAACTAGTTGGTGCTTATCCAAACTGAAGGTCGATCTTCCTTAATCAGTCCACTGACTCAAATGCCAACATCTTTCAGAAACACCCTAACAGAAATAAAGTTTTATTAGCTCTCTGATATCCCTCAATCCAGTCAAACTGGCACCTAAAATTAACCATCACAGTGTCATAAAACATTTTGAAAAATGAGTAACATTTTAAAGAAATATTTTAGTCAGATTATGTCAACAAACTGAATGCAGGATAGAGTAAGTGGAGCAAGGGTTTTAAAGGCATAGATGTAATTTACATTTGGAAAAAAAATCATCTGAAGGGGAAGAAAACATGGAAGAGAATAAAGAATTAAAATTTACTTCGTTTTGAGGTCAAGCACTATATGACATGCGCTTGATCATTTGCTGTTTTTGTTTTTGTTTTGTTTTTCTTTCCTTAAAAATGTTTTCAGCCACATTTTTAATGTAAGGAATTTAAGTTTCAGATATGTTAAGGAATGAAAGTTATTCATATGGTATTTGACCCCATTTACACTAAAGCATGTGCTATTTCTATTATAACAAAGAAGCACCTACTTCAAGGAAACTGATTAGAAGACTTTTAAGGAAGAACAAGAGTTAAAGCATGAGTATGTAGATTAAAATTGCTGTGAGTTCTTGGTTAGCCCTTCCATGAAGATGTGGAAGCTACTTTTCTTCCCCTAAAAGTTATATTGAGCCTGTGCTTCCGTTTGACCAATGTAATGTCATAAAAGTGAAACTGAATATCCTCCAAAGCTAACTATAAGTCTTGTAGCTTCTGTCCAGGTCTCTTGGAATGCTCACTCTGGGTAAGCCAGTCATCACATAAAACAACTGACTGTCTGATCCAGGTATAATGATGGATGCCTGTAGTGCCGGTACTTAGGAGACTGAGACAGGAAGATCTCAGGTCTGAGACCAGCCTCAGCAACTTAGTGAGATTTTCAGCAACCTAGTGAGACTGTGTTTCAAAATAAAAAATAAAAAGGGGCTAGGGGTATAGCTCGAAGGTAGAATGCCTCTGGATTTAATCTCTGGTACCAATAAATGAATGAATGAATGAATGAGAGAGATTGAACTGTCCTGAGATGACTGAACTGCCATATATCTATGCAGATGAAATCATTGACATGTGGAGAGAAAGAACACAAAATAGAAAGGCTCAGACCTGTGAGTGAAGAAGCATTCTTGCATGTGGGCCCTCTAGCCCCTGCCACCCCAGTTGATGTCCTGAGAATACAAAGTTCCTGGAAGATTCCTTCCCTCAACCACTGACCCCAAAATGTTTTTTTTTCTTTTGACCTGCTATGTTTTAGGGTAAACTGTTAAGCAATTATAAGTAATGGGGATGGCTAGGAATAGAAAAAGCTACAATACTTTTATTGACTTTCTAATTGTTTTTATTGGTGCATTGTAATCACACATCTTTGTGAGGTACAAGCTGGTAGAGGCATACATGCACACTGCTCTCATTTAACCCTTCCCCAATTCCCACTCCATTCCCTCTCCCCTCCCTCCTTCTCATGTATGGTTTAGTGATTGACTTTGATATGTTTATGAATGACTTCTTAAAATTATATATCAAATGGTGCTGAAGATACTTGTAAACATTGAGCTTCACAAGGATCATCTAATGATTGATAAGTTGTTAAATCACATTGTTCCAATAAAATACCATTGTGTGCGCGCGCACACACACACACACACACACACACACACACACACACACACATCAAGCCAGCTACATAGAAGAGAAAAGGAATAAAAAGAAAAACAGGTGAAAATAAAAGGAAAGAGGAAAATTCTAGGAGTCAGCACTAAGCTGTCAAATAGGACTCACCCTGATATTTGCAGTGCTTTATCTCTAAGGGTCATTTTTTTTAAAATCTGTCTCACCTCTATGGGAATCCTTTAGCCCCAGGGACCCACTTTCAGTGGCCTAGCCCACAGCAAGGTCAGTTAAAATCAATTCTCAGTTAAAAACCAACCAACAAGGAAAGACCTAAAGGAAAGAAGAGAAAGATTTAACAAAGATATTATTGAAACTTCACTTTACACATTTCAGACCCAGAAATGGAATAAGTATTCTCTAGTTGTCCTAGGAAAAGCTATTTTCTCTCCTCTCAGCCAAACCAAAAGGATGAGGCCAAAATGCTATGTCTAAAAACCTCCTTTTTCAAAGAAACTAATATTATAGTATAAATCAAAAAGGTGCTGTGCTTTCAAAAAACAATTTCACCAAACTCATTGATTGTTTCCTGCTCATAGATAATCCTGAGTAAGTATGTTCATTGATTTATGTCAGTTCTGAAAGCACAGATTCTCCAGAATTACTCTAGTGCATTTCAAGCCAATCAGTTCTAATTCATTTCTTTAGTCTATGGCCTGCATAAGTAATGCCCAGTCATTTCAATAGAATTCTTCAAATAAATTTATCTGAAACCCATTTTAAATGTCCATATCTTCTCCAAATATTTCACATTTCAAACTGATCTGTTGACGAGAGCCCTGGTACTTTAAATGGAGTTAAATATATGAGCTTGGCTCCTATACCAAGTTCTATCAAAGAATTTTAGTATCTCTGACAGCATTTAAAAGTTTGATCTGGGCATTTGTTTCTGTGTTGTCCTCAGTGGTAACACGCAATCAGCATAAGGTTCTAGTAGCCATTTGATTATAGGTAATAATCATAATTGCAGTACAAACTGGGAAATGTGATATTCTTTAAATTGGCATGATAGCTCTTATTTCTTATTTCTTTTCCTTAAAGTTTACCATAAATATCAGCAATTAACAAGTTTTATTTTTCAAAAGATTTCCTATAGCCAAAGTTTGAAATATGATAATCCACAGAACATTTCTGGAGGTGATATGACACATTAATTCAAATAAAATGGTTCTTATACTTCTTTATGTCTGCCTGACTATATATTTATTACATATCAATGAATTTATCATGTTAGAAGTTTCCAAAACATAAGCTTAGATTGCTTGAAAAACCGATGTTGTTGTTGTTTTTTTAACTTATGCCAAACCTACAAAAACTAGACAAAAAAAAAAAAACAAAAAAAAACCCAAAAACCTCAGGTTGACTTCCACTTCTATTGTATCTGGCACAGAGTGGGTACCTACAAATATTTGTTGAATTAGTAAGAAAGAAGTAGACATTTAAATTTTCTACAAATGATTGGCAGAAGACAGATTTAAACAATATAACCACCACAATGCACCCCCTATTCCTCAGTAAACTGTCAGGAAAGTAACTCCTTCTCATCATCCCAGAAATAATGAGGATCCTTAACTGGAGGGAGTGGATATGTTTGGCCACAAATGAAAGAATTGTAATTCACAACTATGCACATATTTAATAAATTTATCTACATTAAAATTATAGCCCCCCAAAGTTAAGAAGATCTTTAAGGTTTATCTAACTCTTCTATTTAAAAAATAAGGGAAAGAGAAGCCCAACAGGTTTTGAGATTTGTAAACAAATGACTACAGGGTTGAGACTAGAAAACAGGTCCCTGGCTCCCTTGCTTAGCACTTTCAACAGTCAGTCTGCTGTCTTCTATTAATCCAAGTCTGGGTTCCACCAGACTTCATTTATTAGTACACTTCCTTAGCCAGGCACAATTAAACACATCTATAACCCCAGTGTTTGGGAGAATGAGACAGGAGAATCACAGTTTTGATGACAGTCTCAGCAACTTAGTGAGACCCTGTTTCAAAATAAAAAATAAAATAGGACTGTGGGTATAGCTCAGAGGCAGAATGCCCTGGGTTCAAATTTCCAGTACTCCCCACCAAAATAAATAAATAAATAAATAAATAAATAAATAAATAAATAAATAAATAGACCTTTCCTTACTTTATGACCAAAAGTGTTGGAAGGGAGGCTTAAGCAACACCTGATCTTCACCCAATTTAAATGCAAAACTCATTTTCTTTTTCATAGAGCCTCTAAAATGTCTTCAAGTGGTGTTGGTACATTTTTGGAAGAAGTAACAGAAGCTGCATGAGATCAGACTTACCAAGAGAAAAATGTTGCCTTTTACAAATAAGGAGTCAGCTTTATCAAGAATGAACAGAACACTGACAAAATTGATGATAGTGCTTCTAACAATATTCGAATGTTGTACAATTACATTCCCTGTATCTTAAAGAATCATTCACAACCATATCTGACAATATTTGGCATGAATGATGTGTTCACAAACAGTAAATGTAGCTGAAATGTTTCTTGGTTTTCTCTCCCACCTGTGTTCTTCTCATATCCCTTCCCCCGCCCCCAGTTTCACTCTGAGCAAGGTCTCCTTGGTTTAAACTAACAGCAATCTAATCTCAACTAGTAATAATTGATAAATATTTACCTTCCCAGGTATATTTCCACTTTAATATGAAATTCTTAAGGATCAAAAGCTTCACTGAAACTGTTGGGGTTCATAAATGATACCACAAAGCACGGCCCTTTGGTGTGCTAAGTATTCAGAACTAAAGGAGACTGGAAGGCCTCGAGAGTGGCCCAAGAAGCAGTCTCTCTGTCTTTTTTCTCACTTCCTCTCTCCTATTCCTGTTTATCCTCTGAACTGAGTCATAGAAACCAGAATTCCTCTTTCCTTTAATGAATTATAGAAACCAGAATCTCTTCTTTTAAAGCAAGTCATAAAATACAGAAAGGCCATCCTCTCCCTCTCACTTCTCTCTTAAAGACTCTCACTCCACAGGGCTCCTCCCCACACTTGGGAGGAAGGAAAACTACACAGGAAGTCCAGGAACAACTGAGCAGATAGGCCTTGCTGTGTTTCTGCACATAGTCTAACATCATTAGGTCTCACCATTTTGTCCAATTGCATTTCTACACAACTGTCTATATTTCTTTGGACAGCTAATCTTAAAACTAGGCAGTTTTCCATGGGATTCCGGATCTTCATTTGTGAAGCCTCCCTCCTATGTCATGGAAAACTTCAATTAAATAAATTTGCTATGCTTTTCTCTTATTAATCTTTCTTTCATTGTAGAAGTGTCCACCATGACCCTTATGATGGGCGAGGAAAGGTATCCCAATAAAAGCCTCTTCTAACTACTCATAAAAATCACAACCCTCCCTCCCATCTCACCCAATCTTATTTACTCTCTATATTTCATTTCTTTCAGAACATTTTTTCTAACCTATGACATATATTTTTTTTCTAACCTACGACATACAGATTTTTATATCATGTTTGTAATTTATTGTCATTGAAGTAGATATTTTTTTTGTTCACCAATGTATCTCACATGTCTAAAGCAGTAGCTGGCAATGTAGCTATGCAATGCATGTGTGTTTAAAATATAACACACATCTATCTGTATAACTATATTTTAAGGTATAAATATATAGATAGCTATGTGTGAATATCAACATTGTTTTCCTTTTAATGACAGATGGGAGTGTGCTTTATTTTGGGTAGTGTTCCTCAGTCATCCAATAATTTGAAGTTTGAATCTTCTCAGGAAAACATCCTTGTCAGACTATATGAATCAAATTTGTCTCAAGTAATGAAAATAACTTTTAATAAAACAAAAATTTATTTTATATTTAAATTTTTATAACATTTACAGTAAATATTAATGACAAATATCTTTAAAGTATATGTGAATTATAAAGGTATATACATTTTAAGGAATAAAAATATGTAAAAATCTTTTTACTTACTAATCAACAAAGAAGCAAAAGGCTTCAACAACACTATAGACCAAATGGACCTAATAGACATTGCATTCAATACCAGCAGAATACACTGTACTTTCAAGCACACATGGAAAATTTTCCAGGATAGATGTGTCAGATTACAAAGCAAATCTTAACAAGTTTACAAAGATTGAAATAATATTAAGCACTTTTTCTGACCACAACAGTGTAAAACTGGAAATCTTCAACAGATGGAAGTTTAGAAAATCTACATAGCATATAAAAATTAAACAACACGCTCCTGAACAACCAGTAGGTCAAAGAGGAAACTGAAAAACATCTTAAGACAAATAAAAATGGAAATACCTCAATACTTATGGAAAAGCAATTCTCAGAGTTAAATTTACACAAATGCCTACATAAAGAAAAGAGAAAGATATTAAATAAGTAATAATGGCATCAAATAAACTAACACTATGCCTAAAGAATCCAGAAAGAATATATTAAAACTAAGCCCAAAATAATGAAAGAATAAAATTAATTAAAATTAGAATAGACATATGTGAAATAAAGACTATAAAAGTCAATACAATAATCAATGAAACTAAGAGTCAGTGTTTTGAAAAGATTATTAACAGGCTAAATATAAAAAGACTCAAATAAATACAAATAATACTGAAAGAAGAGATCTTACAACTCATGGAAAGGAGAAACCTTACAGATTTTCAGTCACATATTCTCTGCTTGTCTGCTACTTATTACTTGTGTGCATGTTAACTCACACTAGTTTATTTTGAAATAAAAATGTAAATCTGAGAGCTTTTCTACATCTTAGAATCTTTGTTATTCTAAGATGTAGAAAAGACCATATGGGGGGGGGAGATCCAAGATGGCGACGGAGTGAACCATCCTTTCACAAACGCCCTGATTTGGATCTAAATTTACCATAAAAAGATCTTTTCAACAAAAGGAAAAAAGCGAAATCTGAACCACAAACAAATAAAGAAGATCAAGAAAGCAGAGCGAGGACAAGAAAAGACGCCATCGCGGAGCAATTCGTGCTCCGCGCTCCGGG